>JAWZTI010000672.1:0-22863 GCA_039880955.1 Chlamydomonas urium
CTCGTGCACGTCGGCAGCCTGCCGCACGCCCAGGGCGGCCGCACACCCAGCGGCCTGCTTGGCGGTGGGCCTGGCGCCGGTGCCGCTGCCGAGGGTAGCCCGCCCCTATGGCTGCTGGTGCACAACCGCCACCTGCGGGACGCACTCGTGCGCGTGGCGTCGGTGCTGGTGGCACCGGCTGCCGCTGCGGCCACCGCCGCGCACCCTGCTGCCCCTCAGCAGCAGCAGGGGACACCCTCCGCGGGCCAGCAGGTGGGAGGGCTGGCGGACGGGCAGCTTGTAGCTGGGAGCGCCCTTCCGCAATCCCACTCCATGTCCACGGTGGCGCAGTGAGCTGTGCAGTCTCGCATCATGCAGCAGTTGGGCTTCACCTGGTTTAACATGGGTTCACTTGCATGGCTTGCATATCCATCATGCTTGGGCGCTGTGACTCTCGAGCGCCGCTCGAGGCTCTGAGCGAAAGGGTCCCGACAGCACATGCGGCAGCCCAATGGCCCAAGCAACGTGCAGCCATTCAGCGGCATCCCACAACCCGAGGCCTGCTGCGGCTTCGGGCATTTGAGGCACCCTGTTGCAGCCTGCTTCCAATGTTATGTGAACACAGCTGGTCCACATAGTAAGGCTGATATCCCTATCCTACCCTCCCCGTAGTGCGCCAGCTTGACCTGGACCTTCGTGCTTGCAGGAGCTGTTGTAGTGCTGGTGGCTGAACTTGCCGCTTTTGCTGCTTGCATGCTGCTGTGGCTTGACACCCGAACATGAATCATGTTACATGATGCTCAGGACGGTACGGAACAAGCTGCCTTTCCTTCCTCATGGCTTTCTTCCTTCCTGTTGGCAGGCTAGCTACGCAGCAGAGCCCAGTGGCTAGCGGGTCCATGCTGTGACAATCGAGAGATGATGCAGACCTTGCAATGCAGCTCGCAATGTCCTTGAACCGGAGGCATACCAGTGCAACCACAGCTATGCAGATGCACAGGTCCAATAGTGCAGAGCCCAACTTGAAGTAACTCTCAGCAGCAAGTTGGAAGGTGGGTCATGCAGCGGATCTGCTCGTCAGGTGGTGGGTCTGTAAGTGTGAAACACAGGGGGCACAACACGGCCGTATGCAATCAAACTGCTTCCGGTGCCGCTGGCAAATGCAGGATAGCCATGCGCACACCTTGATACCAGCTGAGCTAAGATAGCAGCTCAACCCTCATGTCGCCCATTTGTCTCATGGCCCTGTAACGCTGCCGCCCATTGCTCTACAAGTTGAAGATCTTCTGGGCAGGCAAGTGGCTGCGGGTGAGCGCTGGTGGCTCACTGCTAACGGTCTGGCTGAACGCCGCGGTGCTGATGCCAATCTCTACAGCGCCTCCATCATGCAAAGTTAATGGTTTACTAAAAATGACACCTTCATTCTTCGCAATGCCATAACCGCAGGCACAAGTGGCTGTCTGCTGCCCATCCCCCCCTCCTTCCCGCGATTTCCCCCGGCCATCTACTGCTGGGGCGCCTCGACGGGTGTGAGCTGGCGCGTGAGGGTGCGGTACTCCCCTGCCTCATTGCGCCTCAGTACCTGCACCTCGATACTGCGGCCGATGCTGGCGCTGAGCTTTTGGATGACCTGGGCCATGGACAGGTGCTGCTCGCCTGAGGTCAAAGTGTGGAAGTGTGAGCGAGGGTTGGAAGGTGTGAGTGAAGGTGTGGGGGATAGGGGAGCTGCGTATGGGTGAAATGGTCTGGGAGGAGGTGGAGGGGCTGGCCGTGGGTTGCCGCAGCAGTGTTACCTGACGACAAAAGAGCAGCGACAGCTTGCAAGAGCTGCAGCTCAACAGTTTGGTTCCACACTGGTCAGGGCAATCACCCCTCTGCTGCATTGTCACCATTGAACGGAGCACTCATATGACTTGAAACAGTCAACACACAGCCAAGCAGTCAGCACCCCTGCATTCTCACCTGCTACAGACAGCAGCACGTCCTCTGACTCAAGGCCAGCCTCCATGGCGGGGGAGCCGTCAACCACGCGCTGTATTACAACCGCGGACTGGGACGTCAGCGGCAGCCCCGGCACACGCTCCTTGAGCTGACGCAGCCCTCCTGGTGGAACAGCAGTGTGTGAAAGTGATAGGTGCAGGACAGTGAGGTTGTTGGGTCGACCATATGAGTGCAGGAGAGGTGCGTTGGGCAGGGAGAGGCAATGTCCATTGACACAAAGAACGCGCATGAAGCTTATGCTGGGCACTGGAAGAGTACTGGTAGCGAGCGCACTCAAGGCATGGGTGTGTTTAGTGCAGCAGGACCTCTGCCCCCGCTTTCCCAACATTGACAGGCTATAATGCAACTGCAGGAGGCGGCAAAATGCCTGACACACTACACATCTTCCACACTTTCGCCCTGGAACTACGCCGCCACACACACCGTTGGATACTTCGAGCATTGTGATGCCGATGAAGGGGCGGATGACGCGGCCGTGCTGGTGAAATTGTCGCACAATCTCGCGCACAGCGTCCGTGGGAATGGCAAACGAGACGCCGTCTGCTGCTACAGCCTGAAGAGTACGTAGGGCAGGGTACGCAGGAGGAAGGGTGACAGGGTGAGGTAGCAGGCAGGTGCTGTAAGGGTGGCTGAGTGGTAGGGTAGGGTGGGGTGCGATAACAAACATCTTTAGGAGGAGCATAAAGGGACTTGCAAAGACACCACTGACATGGGCACACAAATGCCGCACACGCAAAGCACACAACACATGTGTGGGGTTGCTGCCTCACCTTCATGTTGTTGATGCCCACCACCTGGCCGTCCAGGTTGCACAGCGGGCCACCCGAGTTGCCCTGCGCAAGCGGGCCATGGAGGGACAGTCCCAAAAAAGATAAGAGGGTTGCAGAAGGGTTATGCACCTTGCACTAAGAGACACAACAGGTACGGCAGTCCCTGTTGCGCAGCACCGCAACTGCAAGCTGCGCCACGCCGCTGCCCCAGCAGCACCAACACCATCGCGCTGCTGCGTGCCAATCACCCTCGTTTAAGATCCGAATTCAAAATCATTCAGGCTAGACCCAAAACCCTGCGTGCCTGGTTGATGGCGGCGTCGGTCTGGATGTACCCGGTGCGTGCGCTGGACAGCCCGAGCTCCGCGCCCCGCCGCTCGACGCAGCTGACAATGCCGGCCGTGACGCTGTGCCGCAGCATGAGCGGCGAGCCCAGCGCGACGACCCAGTCGCCGACGCGCAGGTCCGCGGACGGGCCGAAGCTTGCGGTCGGGAGCGGGTGCGGGCTGTCGACCTTGATGACGGCCACGTCCGCTGCCCTGGGCGGTGCGGCCGTGCAGGGAGGTCAAGAGGCGGGCGGGACGCTTAATACTGTGGATGGCCTACCTACCTGCTGCCTACTGCAACCAACACATCCTGCCAGGCACTAACTTGTCCATGTTGATGATGAACACCGCAATGTGTTGCGAACGGCCTCCCGACCTACCAGTACTGCAACCAACACATCCTGCCAGGCACTAACTTGTCCATGTTGATGATGAACACCGCAATGTGTTGCGAACGGCCTCCCGACCTACCAGTACTGCAACCAACACATCCCATCAAGCACTCACTTGTCCATGTTTACGACCTGCCCCTACACCGTCATATGCCGTGAATGGCCTGGCCGCTCTGTCTACTATCAAGTGCAATCGACGGGTACTACGTCAGGCACTCACCTGTCCATGTTGATGACCCGCCCCCTGAACACACGCCCATCCTGAGTGGTGGCGATGAGCGGCAGCTTGTCCCCAGCAGCAGCCTCCACCACGTGCCTGTCAAGAGTGAGCAGCAGGTGATGAGGATTGTGTGAGGCTTGTGTGCTTGTGATCGCAGGTGGTGATTGTGAGCATCGGGCATCGGTTGTAGCAGCGCGAGGTGGTTACGCACGTGGTGCGTTGGTTGTGTGGAGCAGAGGGGAGCAAACTTTGCTCGGTGATTCAACAGCAATTCAAGCTTCTCCGTCAGCCTTGATATATTTGAGCACAGAGGAGGCAGGTGCCAGGCCGCTACAGATACTGCGCTAAGCCAACCACCAGTGCGTTCAGTGTTTGCGCTGGCCATACGCTGGCCATACGCTGCGTACTCACGCGTTGGTCAGGATGTAGCCATTCGGGTGATAGATGATGCCAGAGCCGCTGGACCTGCGCCAGTGGGAGTGGAAAGTGTGAGAAAGTATGACAGGTGTGAGCATGCTTGAGTTGCAGGTATGGTGCGATTAGATGCATGGGGGCCACGCAAGCAATCGGTGCATCCTTCCAGTAGTTCACACCTAGTTCACGCGCCTGTCACACCTTATTGAAGAACTGATTAACAGAACTCACTTGGCAGGCCCCATCAGGGTTGCCGCTGAGGGGTTCACTTCGCTGCTCCCCACCACCAAGTGTACGACCGCAGGCGCCGCCCTTGCGGCCGCTTCGCTTATTGAAGAGCGCGTGAGGGGCAGGCCAGCCGCCGACGCAGCACCACTGACGGAAGGGCACGAGGAGGAGGAAGTGGACGGCGATGCGGCAGCGGGGGAGGAGGGGGAGGGAGAGGAGAGCAGGGAGGCCGCTGCTGCCGCAGAGGCGAGGGGAGAGGAGGGTGACGGGGAGGAGGAAGGAGGGAGGGCATCGCTGTTGGCGCAGGCGCAGGCCGGCAGCAGCGGCGGCCGCGACAGCTCTGGCAGGTGCGACGGTACTTGCGGCGGAAGCAGCAGGTCTCCGTTGCCTGATGGTGCAATTGATAAGGTGGAGACAAGGGGCAGGGGATGCAAGGTAGGTGATGGGCTTGTAAAGCTTGATGCACTTGCCCATATTTAACACGGCTGCTGGGGCGAACAAGCAGGATTGTCTTGTGCAGTAGTAATGTGCACGTCTAAAAACAGCGCTAAACCCTTACCGCGCCCCTCACCTCACTCAACCGTCATTCACACTTACTTGACCGCAGCGAGAGCGCCGTCACACTTTCGCAGCCTCTAAGCACCCTGACCCTGAAACCTCCGCTTCTGCACTAAGTAGCAACCCTCCCAGACACTGCTGTAGCGTGCCGCAACATTCACCCAAGCGCCTTCCCTGCTTACCTCCAGGCCGTCCCATCCCAGCTTGTCCCTCCCACATAACACACCTGCGGACATTGCAGGCCCAGTTGCTGAAGCAGACCTCCAGGGCCACTTCAGGAAAGAGTGGTTGTTCTGAAAGCTGAGTTGCTGCATTGTTGGCGGCACCGGCTTGCCTATCTCGATGTAAGACCTGCGTCAGCATCAGAGCAGGGAAGTGCCTCATTGGGGACAGCTTGGTAAGGGCTGCAACCGGGCCACCAAGGGGCTGAGATGTCCTTGCGCTGTGATTCCTGAAACAAGGGAGGCAGAGACTGCTGCGGTTTAAGAAGTACGGGCCTCAGGCAGGGCCTTCTTGCCAACTCATTGTGCTTGGTACGAACCCTAGTCATGTTAACCTGAGCGTGCATCGACCCTGTTCCGCTGCTGGGCTGCGTGTTGCGGCACGTGAGGCAGATTTAAAGAGTCACGCAGTGTGTGCACCCGCTTACTCGTAAGCCGCAAAGCCAAGAGCAGTCACGCCAGAGCCAAACAGGAACGACAGCCAGGGTAAGGGCACACGCTCGCCGGGACGCACTGTCCGCCGCACCGCCTGCATGGCAGGCAAGGTTGTTTGGCGTCAGGCGCAGTCAGGCATTTGTGTCATGGACTTGGACGCTACTTATGGGCGATGCATGCTGCTGCTGCGAGTGAAGTGTTTTATGCAGTTGGTGTGGCAGAAGCGGTTGTGCACATACAAGCTGCGCATGGAGATGAAGCAAATCTGATGTTGCTGATAGCTGTGAGTGATGATTTATGGTTGTTGCCTGCAAGCGATAAAAGCTGCAGGCTGCTGGAATGCAAAGGGCATCGGCCACTCCACTCACCAGCCCGCCTCGCACGTCCAGCACAAGCAGCTGCAGCGTCTGGTGATTTGGCAGCTCCTGCAGCATGCGCCCGCTGATGCTGGCCATGGTGCTGCTGCTGCTGCTGGCAGATGCTGCTGCTGCTGCAGTGGACGACAAGGGCCTTGCTGCTGCAATACCGGTGCATGCCGCCAAAGAGGGCTGCAGGCTGTGGTTGCTACTCAATTGACAGGAGCACACGGTCTGCGGTGCACCGCAGGCGCTGGATGTCGCATGGGCAGAGCTGGCACGAGGGCAATGTGGAAAGCCCTGATGATGGTGAGCGAACGCCTCGCCGCAGCTGCGGCACAGCAGCGCTACGGCTGACCGCAGCGCCATGGATGTTTGCCGCAAGCAAACATTGCCGCATTGCCAATGCTAGACAGCCCCACACTCCAAGAGTTACACCGTGTGCACGCGTGCTTGTGCTCTGCCAAGGGCATTCCCCATACATCCGAGGCCAACTGCAGCTTCAAGGTGGCAGAGTGCGCCTGGGCCGCTGGGTTTCCACACTGGAACGCTTCGAATACTGTCACAACAAGCTAGTGCGCTAGTGAACCTCATGAGCTGACGAAGCGCGGAGTTGGCGAACATGGGGGACGGCAGCAACGAGGTCGGCGTGTGTTCGCTTATTGCAGCCAGGTGTTGCATGGCAAATGTGGCGCCCGACAACCACGCCTTATCCCATGCATCTCACACAGGCTCTTGAGCCTCTAAAGGACACCACTGAAGGAGTGGTACTGGCGCTGTACCAATACCTGTGGTCCAAGAACAAGCAGGGGGAGCCATGCGGCGTTTACGTACCCCACACTGTATGTATGCGCCGCTGCTGTGCAGCAACACGTTTGATCAGGGTGTGGGAAGTGCGCCATATGCATCTACCAGGGACGGAGGGCTGCATGGACTGGAGGGTGACAGCATGGAACAGGCTGATCGTCAAGACAAGGGATGGCAGCATGGACTGGAGGGTGCCACATTCTTGGGGAAGAAGCCAAGGTGGCATTAAAGCCAGAGTTGCAACAGCAGGGGGTGCGCCAAGTGGCCACAAGGGGAGCAAGCTCCCCAGTGATCTGTCGCTGCTGGGCTCATATGGTTGACGTGCTGCTCTGCATTCGCAGGTAATCTACCGCAATGCAGCACCAGTGTCGTGGTTCTTCACATCCATGAAGGAGGGCAAGGTGCGATGACCTTCCGCAACGCTTATAACAGACGGTTCGTTAACATCCACTGCAGCTGATTGACAGCTGTGGCTCCCAACTGCGGAGTCGTTGGCGAGGGCTATTGGAGCTGCTGCTTCTGCTGTTGTGTACGAAAGCCCTGATGCATTGACCTGAATCTGACCCCTTGCCGTTTGTTCTTGCTCTGGCTATTCGTACAGTTGATGCGCAAAAAGCGGAGCAACATGCAGGCTCCAGCAATGGCGGAAACGTTCCTCAACGGCAAGGTGCGGGCTGCTGTGGCGGGGCGAAGGGCAAGAGGATCAGGAGCAGTTTGGACGCTGCCCAAAGCTGGGGGCAGGTAGGGCAGGCATGACCTCTGGGTGCGCACAGTGCCTCAGTGTTGAACCCCGAGCTGCGACATGCCAAATCACTGATGCTTTGAGGTTGGCGGCAGCTGAGAAAGGTTGATGTTTGGGGGGGCGAGGCGGTTAGCTGAGAGATGCTTTGTTGGCAACGTGCCCCCGCACCCACCTACAGCCCACCCAACCAGCCTCCCCTGACTGCCACCTCCAACCTTATTCCTCCCTCCTCCCTGCTTGCCTCGCCTCTGCATACAGCCTGAAGTGTGCGCCTGGTTCAGCGGATCTATGCTGCAGGTGGCGGACGCCACTGCACGCACCGCTGCAGGCGCCGCCGGCCGCCCCCGTGCCCCGGGTGCAACCACCCGCCTAAACCCTGACAACAGCGACGACGATGAGGATGCACCAAAGACCAGGCCCTGCAGCTGGGAGCACATGTCTTATGAGAGGGCACAGGTGGGTGCTGCTTGGCCAACACCTGCCTCTGAATCTGTCTCCAGCGCTCTCAGCAGGACAAGCCTCGCCGATCAACCTAGGTAGAATCATCCCTCAACATAGCCATCTCTGAAAGATTGCACCCCCAGCCCAGGGGGCTGCAGGAGGCCAGCTGCCTACATAACTTGAACTTGCCAATTCAGGGCAAGCATTTGAATTCCAATGTTGCGCTTGGTCCTGTAGCGCAGCGCTAGTGCCAAGTGGGGTGTTGATGATCTGCAGCTGTTCACTGCTGCCTGTTGCTCTCTGTTACAAGGGGCAACGTCTGGCGCACCACAAACAGGCGCATCACCCATCCATTTGCTGCACTGCCTCGCACCCTTGTACTACACTTGCAGCCCATCCTGGATCCTGGGCCGTACCGCCTTATGTCAGAACAGCCGTTTGAGGGCATGTTACAGAGGTGAGTCCGACAATTGCGTATGGCGAGACACAACCTGCTTAAACACTTGATGCTGTTAGTACCAAGCTGTCACTTCGGCTGTGGCCCACCATAGCTTGAATTCCCGCCACGCCTGCTTTTCCAACCGCTTTCCTGCTTCACCACTTCCGTATGATACTAGGTTTGTTGAGCCGAGGGAGGCATGTGACTCAATGTTCCGAGCCACTTGGACACCAAATGCTGCGGTGTTTGAAAAGCGGGTCAACAGGTGGGCTGCAGGGGGGGGGCACAGCTTGGTTGTAGCGCTTGTTTGCCGGAGTAAGGGAGAGGCGTGACAAGCTCAATCGGCAACACCCAGAGCTGGGTTTGCAGGAAGCTACACTAGGGGCCCTGGGCTCGGGGGGAGCCAGTAAGCAGCCGCTTGCCACAGGTGGGTGGGGGGTAGCACGCTGGACCAGCGCAGGGAAGGACTGTACGTACAAACAGCCTGGCCTCGTCCCGCCTGGCCTGCGCTTCTTGGCAGCCGACCATGCCGCTGGTAGCCCCTCCCCACGCCCTTGCGCCCTGGATGGGTTTCCTGATTCACGCCACTGAGCTTATCTCTTCCTTCTGTCCTATACTTCAGCCAATCGTGCCGCTTCCCTCGGCCCCATTCGATTCCCCTTGTGCAGGCACCAGCTCGCCGAGCCCGAGGTCAAGCCGCCGCCCTCAGCCAACGTCCCGCGGCCACCCCTGCACGAGCTGGTCGCGTCATTCGCTCCCGGGACGCCCGCATGGCTCCACGACCACAGCCAGGTCACCTGCGGTGCAATCAAGTCGCGGCTGCAGGCGCAGTGCGATGCGGTCGCGTCGCACATCGCGGACGTGTCGTCGGGTAGGGCGCTGGTGTGCCGCATGGAGCTCTTCTTCAAGGTGGACGTGCAGAACAGGTACGCTCATCTCCTGCGTCTTGACTGGTCTGGGGCATCGCAACAGCACTTGTGGTGCAAACTGAGTCAGGTGCCCATACCCTTGCTGCGTTGACCTGGTGCGTAAATCCTGACCGCCACACCTGTGCTGCTACCCACAGGCGTACTTGCACACCCCTGCCCACCAACTGCCGCAAGCTCGTCCCAACCTGCCTCACACTTGTACCTGCACCTGCTGCCCTGCAGGTTGTGGCTGCTGTACTGCGGTGCGCTGCAGCTGGACAAGGCCGCAGCGCAGAAGCCGCGGCTACCCCACCCCGCGCTGTCAAACGGTAGCCACGGCCACGGCCACACGTCCTTTGTCCTCAAGGTGTGGGTGCGGATGTGTGACGGCGCAACATGTGCAAGCATGCCATGTGGTGCATTCCGTGCGACCCTTGCAATGTGTGCAGGTCACCAAGCAGTGCCCCCTGCTAATGTGCAATGTGCCTCTACCCAACCTGTTCTGCTGCAGGACCCCACACAACCAGAGCAGGAACTCGAGGAGCCGGAGGAGAAGGGCAACTTTGTATGTGCACTGACAGGCAGGGTCCGCCCCCGCAGGGAGCGCATCCAGGTGGGTGTGGCGGAAGGGGTGAGAGGGAATGATGAGGTGATGGGAGGGGTGAGAGGGAGCGGTGAGGTGATGGGAGGGGTGAGCCAAAGCAGGCGCCGGAGGTGCGTGGGCGGGGGAGGAGAGCTATAGGATGGGTGTGGTGGGAGGGATGAGCTGAGGGTAGCACTGACTTCATGCTGGTGCACGGGCAGAGGGTGAGGCAGCTTGTGTGATGATGGAGTGCCAAAGAGGGCAGTCACTTGCCTCCCACTACGGGGGTGCGGATTGGGCGAGCCCCTGCGCTGTGCGTTTGCACACCCCCTGTCAAGCCCTGACAAAGCCCTGGGTTGTGCTCATTTGAAGGGACACAGGGACAACCGCGCTGTGTTGAGGGGGGCTGTGTCACGATGGGCATGCGTTTGCGCAGGGGCAGGTGCCTGCACCCCGCTACACTGTGTCCACATCGGCATCAGCCTTCCCCGTCAACCCAGCCCACCCATAGTACTGGCTAGCAAGTACGCACCCCCGTTCAATCTTCAACTCTTCGAACTGCGTTCCATCGCTGCCGCTGCCTCCTACGCACCTGCACCCAGGTGACTTACAAGCAGCTGTTGCAGGCGTGGTTCAAGAAGTGTGAGGAGCTGGGGTTAGAGAGTGACCGGCGCGTCGCGCTGGACGAGGTGCCGCCCGCCATCCGCCGCGCGAACCCCAACCTCAGCCGGGAGTTCTACCTGCGCTCGAGATCACAGGTGGGGCTGCACACACCACTGCTGCAGCTGCTGATTGTCGGCGCCACTGCCGTTGCTGCTGCAGCTTTTAGCTGGACTCCTCCCCTGCTCGTCCTGCTGTTGCTTGATCCCCGTTGTCGCCACCTGCGCCACCGCTCGTCCTTGCTAAGCGTCCGCCTCCTGCATATCCCCTCCACCCTGCGTATGCGCAGCCCTTCTTTCTGCTCAACCTTGCCGACGTGTGCCCTGAGGCTGAGGAGGAGCTCAGCAAGAGCTTGGGGACGCACTCACGCACACACACCTCGACAGCAGCCGGTGCGTCGCAAGTTTTGGCTGCCTTGGCTGCCTTGGCTGCCTTGGCTGCATTGGCTGCCTTGGCTGCCTTGGCTGCCTTGGCTGCCTTTGACCTTGGTTTTCACCTACCGCTTTGCTTCAGTCTCTGCCTCTTGCCTGCTTGCTTGCCTGCTTGCACGAAGGAACTAATGCACGCGGGGTGTAGGGAAGCCCAACACAATTTCTTCTTTGTCCACCGCACGACACTCAGCCAGCATCAGCCTCATCTTCCACCTGTCCCTTGCTTGTGCCTGTGCAGATGGCACTCCTTTGAGGAGCAAGCTTGCCTCTTATGGCTCACCCATTTGCGGTTCCAAGCCAGGAACCCCTCAGGGCCAAGAGGCAGGCAGGCCCTTACCTACAGCCCTGATGCCACGCATGGTAGGTGCTGAGACGGGGCTGTGGCTCGCAATGAGGGGCAACACAGGCGGGTTCTGAACAGGCAGCGGCCAAGACATGGACAAGAGCGTCTGCCCGGGTCGTAAGGATGTGAACAGTGGGATGCGGTATGTTGATGACAGGCTTGTAGAAACACAAGCACTGTGATGTAAGATCCGTCTGAACTGTTCATAGCAACCTCACAATTTGCACACTCTTCACACTCCCCCTGCTGCCCACACATCTGCACCACCGCAGGCAACTTCAATGGAGCCTGCAGCAGCTGCTGATGGCCGCCCTGCGTCCTCCGCCTCGGCACGCACGCTGCCGCGCCCGTTGACGCACTCGCACACATACTCACACTCCCAGCGGCCCCCCACCCACACCTACGCTCCTCTCTCCTTCCAGCGCGGCCCATCCCCTTCCCTGTCGTGCCGTCCGTCAACTGCCCGTCCCTCCCAGGGACCGTCGTCCCCCGTCGCTGCAACGACAACCCTAGTCCGTCAGCACTCGCTCCCCCAAATGTTGAGAGCCAGCTCGAACCAGAGCGCCCCTGCAACGCCGCCTGCGATGCCGCCGCCGCCCACGCCTCAGATGCCAGGGGCAGCCCTTGGCGGCTGGGTGGGCGTCAGCGGGAGGGCCAGCGACGGTGGCGGCCAGACTGCAGTACAACGCCGTCACACCGCCAGCCCAGGCTGCGGCAGGCCAGGCAGTACTGGGAGGAAGGCCGTGGGGCAGCTGCTGGAGATGCCGAGCAGGCCAGGCAGTACGGGCAGCGCAGGTGTGGGGCAGCTGCTGGACACACCAACACGCTCCTCCAGCAAACCGCGGGCAGCCACCGCGCGCGCGGCCGTGGGGCGTCCTAGGGGCTCTCCCCACGCTGCAATGCCCGGTGTGCAGGGTGGCAGTTTGCGTGGCACACCAGCAGCAGGAGCCGACGCCAGAGCAGATGTAAGGTTAGGGATAGGAGCATGGGGGAGGGAAGACACGCCGCCGAGGTGTCCTGGCAGCGGGTTGTTTAGTCCCCCAGGTGTCGGAAGTGATCGCCTCGCGTCTGACACTGGCGACTTGACGGCCTCACAATGGGGCGGCAGCGAGCGACTTGACATATCGGGCAGCCGGGTGTGGGACAGTGTGGACAGAAGTGTGGGTGGCACCGACGCGTCACCGGGTCGCGGCGGCGGCAGCGGGACGGGTCGGCCGTTTGCGGGTGGCGCAGGGCCTGGCTACCTGCGGCAGGGGGAGTGGCAGACGCTGAAGCAGCTGTCTGTGATCTACGCCGAGGCAGAGCAGCAGACTCAGGCGCTGCTGTCGCAAGCGTACGAGCTACTTAACAACTCTTCCAAGTCTTCCGCCCGCCACTATGCTTCACCTGGCACCATTGCACCGGGGCAGGCGCAGTCCGGGGCAGATGCCTTGGGGCAGGAGCGAAGTGGCAGGAGTCTGACAGGCACAGCCAGGGGTGTTGGGCAACAGCCTCAGCCCTCTGCACTGACAAGTGCATCCAGAGGAGCATCAGGAGGGGGCCAGCAGCCCTCCACCACCCCTGCCGCCGTGCTTTCCAGGGGGCTGGACCCAAGGGGGCGGCTGTCGCTGACAGATGAGGAGCAGGCACTGCTGAGCGAGGCAATCCTTGCATAAATCATGCTCGCAACCTGCCTGCTCCGCACTCTCAAACCGTGGTTGCTCAGCTGGACGATGACGAACACAATGAAATGCGTGCGACAGCTACTCAAACCTATTCGTTCGAGAAAAATCTGTTACTGAATCCCCTGGTGTTGGGTTGCATACCACATTGACATTGGCAGACGCTTGTCACCTGCAGCGCTGTTTTTATTCTTGCTGGCACGCTTTGTAACTACAACAGCTTGGCGATGCAGACCTCAAAGATTTGGGTGCTGCAAAGGGGAAGCACAGCAGTGAGGTAGCACAGCAAGGCACGATGTGAAGGTGAGGAACTGCTGAGGGAAGTGGTGGGGCGACTCCTAGACGCGGCACTAGGTGCCAATGCAGTGATTACCTGAAGCGCAGTACAGTCAGAAACACTCTGTCAAACCTGCCCCTACAACGTAGGACGCACAACAAAGGAAAAACAAGGAAGCAGCAAAGACCTGCAACAAAAACGTGTGAGGCGCCGGCACACGAAGCTTGCGTGCAGCAGGCACGCGACAAAGCAAACAAACCTCAGAAGGGCTCGAGCAGACGTTCGCAGCTCCGCCATCAGAATGATGTCACATCATTGGCGTGCTTGGTTCAAGGCCTTACTTGAACGCCAGAGCCCATCCACACACAGCCTGGAACAGATATGCACGAGGAGGGGAGGGGAACCCCTGCAGCTGCGCTCCATTGCCCAAGACCAGAGCCTCTGTCTGACGAGCGTGCCTACACAGCAAAAGTCAGTTACCCTGACAGACCCATTAGCTTCAATGCCGGTGGCATGCTCGGCCGACGCCAGCGGCAGCACCAGCTGCGACCTCTGCGTTGCGTTGGTCAGCTGGCTGTGCAGCGTGCAGTTGCTCTTGTTGAGCTCCTGTGCCTGGTAGCTGCGACGGCAGTCCTGTGGTGGTGATGCACAAGGGGCCACCCGGACACCTTCAGATGTGAAGCAGACGCTACGGATCGGGCTCATAAAGCTTTGGTAACACTTTCTCACTGAAAAAGAGTTGATGACCCCAAGCCAGGACTGCTGAACCAGCAATGGTGCACTGGCAAATACACATACCCAGTCGGGCGCTCACCAGTGAGCTGAAGTGGTAGACGTAGTAGATGGAGCATTTGTAGGCGTCGCTGCCAGCCAGGTCAGCAGATGCGTTGCAGCCCCTGTGCACAGGGGAAGCACGGCACCAAGCGGGGGGCAGTGGGCGGATGGGCAGGGCAGGGGGCGCATGGGTGGGGCAGGGAGCAGAACAGGGCGCCAGGCATAGGTCAGGGTAAGCAAGGAGGAAACTGCACCAGGAGGGCTGCCGATCAAGCATCCTGTCGATCCAACATCCTTATGAGCGGGCTGCGTGCGTTGAAAGCCACAGGCGACGCGGATCCGGCAGCGGCGTCAGCGTCAGCAGAAAGAAAGAAAGAACTACGCCCATAGGCGTGAGTTAAGGAAGAAGCGTAGTCTGCAGGCAAGCCTGCCCTACACAACACCGAGCATCAGCAGTTATAAGATTGTGCGGCTCATGCAGGGCTTCTTTGACCTGCTTGTGCACTCACCTGTACTCCACAACATCTCTGCAGGTGCCCAAACCTCCCCACATGGCCGCTTACCTGCCACCAGGGCCTGTGGCCCACCGCGCGATGCACTCGGACTTGGCATCGATGACGTCATCCGCAGTCACGTTGCTGGTGTTGGAGGTGGTGTAGCAGGAGAAGTGGTAGAAGCCACGGTCAAAGCAGGGGGCTGCGAGGGCAGTGCACCAGGGTGGGTATGAGGTGCAGGTGACAGCAGGGCTTCATGACAAAGAGCTATGGTCTTTTGGAAGCAAGGCAACATAGAATGGCAGCGAGGGGCGCTATGCATGGTGCACAATCGGCGCAAGCTGCATCAAGCAGGCCTGTCGCAGAGCCACTCAAGACACACATTGTACAACCACCAGTCTGCGAGCACTGCCCGTGAAGTGGGGTGATGACAGATGCGCCCCGCGACAGCATCCCGGTAACGAACGTGGCGCGCCCCTTGCTGCCCACCAGAGACGCAGAGAGCGGCGGTGGCATTGACCGCTTTCATGTTGAGCAGCGTGGTGTTGCGCTGGGGCGCGGTAGCGTTGCCGGCAGAATGCCGTTGTACGCGGTCGTGAAGTTGCCGGTCGCGCTCTCATGACCAGTCGGCTGACCACCGGGCAGCTGGACAACTAGCGGAGGGGCAGTGATAATGGTGGGCTCCAGGACCCCAGGCGCGGCTGCCACTGAAGGCATGTTGGACTGCTCCGCCCCCCCACCAGGGCCAGTGGCGTTGGCACCTGGCACCACGGCAGCCCCAGAGATGGGTGCGGGTGCGATCAGCGGTGTGGCACCGACAGCTGGTGGCTGAGGCTGTGGTGCGCGGGCTGAGTGAAATTGATGCTGGGGTAGAAAGGAATCGTCCCATTCCGGATGTTGATCAGACCTTTACCATTGCGCTGACTCAGGGGCAGTGGCGGTTGAAGGGACGGGGCCGACACTTGTAGGCGGCGCGACGTGCGGTGTGGAAGGGGCAGTGGCAAGTAAGGGGAGCTGGGGGATTATGGGAAACATGGGGTTGGGGAGGGGCGTGCTGACAGGCAGGTTCAGCAAAGGGGGCGAAGAAAAAGTGACGGGAGGGGAGACGGTGGCAGGGGAGGCAGTGGTGGCTGAGGGAGAGGTGGCAGCAGCTGCAGGGGGCTCCACCGATGTAGGGGCCGGCTGAGCGCCTGCAGATGGTGAAGCTGCGCCAGCCAGGAAGTCCGCAGGAGAGAGAGTCCTCTTCTGAATCAGTGGCGTCAGGAGGCGACACGACACCCACAGAGGGGACATGGGGAGCAGGTGGGAGCAGGGGAGGAAGTGGGTCAGAAGCTAGGGGGAGTCGTGGGCGAGCGGATGCGTGCCATTGCACGCTGGGACACAGACTGTGCAGTGGAGAGCCGGCAGGTAGCATGCACATGGCAGGCTGATGAAGGTCTTCACCTATGGGTGAGGGAGACCTACCTCCCTCGGTGCCGGCATTGCCATCGGCCTGCGAGGTGGCGCCCGTGGATACGTCCGGCGCAGGGAGCTGCGCCTGCGCTGCGCCGAGGGCACGCAGCGCGGCCACCAAGGCCGCGGCGCGGAACGGTGCCATATGCCGATGCGATCCTTGCAATGCAGACACACGAGCTGGCTGCGATTGGTGTGCAGGCGAGGGGAGAAGGTGCCTGGATGAATAGCGCTGCCCCAGATTTCAGCAACCTTGGCGGGCCGATCCTTGTATGGAGAAGGAGATGGCAGCTTTGCACCAGCACTTTACATGTAAAAACAAAATCAAAAACAATTGTTCTTCATCATTGCCATGCTTGAGACAGGAATCAGATGTTGAGCTGACGGATCAGAGCGGCCAGCTCCCGAGCCTGGTCGGACGTGCGGGCACACCTGCACAGTGCGCAGAGGGGGCAGAGGGCAGCAATGTCGCCATCATACAGGGCAGCTGCATGTGAACAAGATGACAATTGCTTCGGTGGATATGCCGAGCAACGCATGGTCTGACAGCAGTGCACGTGACGAGCACGCCAGTGCAATATTCCAACACAAAGCCTGCCCACCGGTCGATTTCCAGCAGCCGTATGGCTGTGGTGATGACACGCCGTCTGTGCAGGGCGTAGCGTGACTTGGCTGGCAGCCGCTCAAGTGCTGTCAGCTGCTGCCGCAGCCATTGCAGCCGTGCTTCCTCGTTCCCTGTGGGCACTGACTGCACAGCCACAGGCCAGGGTGCTGCAGGTGGTGGTGCCGGTGCAGCACGGCCAGGTTGCACAGGCAGGGGCTGAAGTCGCCTGAGATTGCCCTTGGCCCTGCGTCTCCGGCGCGTCTTGTGGGCTGTCCCTACGCTGGATTCATCTGGACTGGATGCAGACGCATCGCTCATGGGCACATCAAAGCATACGAGCGATGGTGCATGCGCGCGAAAGGCAAGACACTTTCACACCTCCTGCAGCTCCCACGCTAAACGAAACTGGCACTGCCATTGGCTACGAAACAGTACTAGTTGCAGCCGCAAGCGAGCGCCTGCGCGCACGGCTGAACGTGAGAGTGTCATTTCTAAGTGAACAGGGCGCAACATCCAACCTGCCGAACGACAAAGCACCATGGCAGCAACACAGGCGCCTGCTCCTCGCAACCCTGGCCACCCGCCGGTGCTGTATGCCGGCGGCAGATATCTAGCAATGGACACGCTTGGTGTCGGTGCATTCGGCTCTGTTGAGCTGGTGCAAGACACACGCACAAAGAAGCTGCTGGCCATGAAGCGGTGCGTGATGGGCGTGCGCATGGCCGTTCAGGGAGCAGGAGGCAATCAGGAGCTGCATGAACATCCTAGGTCAATCGGGGCCCATGCACACACATGGATGTCGATGTCAACCCTGCCCGCTGCTCACAGCTTGAAGCGCCGCAACATGAATAAGTACCTTGAGGCGGAGCTGGTGAACCATTCGCTTCTGCGACACCCGCACATCGTTCAGTTTAGGTGTGCAAGGCAGACCAAACCGCGATAGACACAGCCTGTGCCACCCGTGACATCGTATAGCACGAGCCCATCCCCGACCCCGCCGCTCGCAGGGAAGTGTTTGTCACAGAGGAGTCTGTTTGCTTCGTGATGGAATACGCCAACGGGGGAAGCTTGTTTGAGCTGGTGCGACAGCAAAAGCGGCTACGCGAGACGCAGGCGCGCTGGTTCTTCCAGCAAATTATCCTCGCCATCGACTACTGCCATCGACGGGGTGAGACCACAGGATGAGGGCAGGGCAACCCTCTGTGCACTGCCTTGTAGCATTACTGCGTTGATGCTGGCGCCTCCAACACCGCACATGGCATCATTTGTCAGGCAGAACATCAACTGCTCACGTAGCAACGATGCTGTGCTAACAATGCACACGTGCGTAGGCGTGGCAAACCGCGACATCAAGCTTGAGAACTGCCTGTTGCACAATGAAGAGGGCCTGCCTCACCCACTGCTGAAGTTGTGCGACTTCGGCTACTCAAAGGTTCGAGCGGGGACACTCTGATGCTTGAGGCAGGGGCACCACACTTGGGCAGCAGGGCTCTTAGAAGCAGCCCGCGTACCGCAGCCCGCGTACCGCAGCCTGTCTGCCCTGCCCTGATGCTGAGGTGGCAGTGTCCTGCATCCTGCCATCAATATTCTGCCCCTCTGCACCACGACAATGCCCAAATGCTCAGTCGGACATCCTGTCTGGGGCGAAGACGCAAGTAGGCACGCTGTCCTACATGGCGCCTGAGGTGGTCAAGAGCCACGGCTGCCTGTACGACGCCAAGCTAGCAGATCTGTGGTCAGCCGGTGTTGTGCTGTACATCATGCTGTACGGTGAGCTGCGGGTGGGATCAATGCCAGGACACAGCATGTGTGGTTTTCGCGCCGGATCATGAGCACAACCCAACTGCTTGACAAGTACTGGTTGACAGGGGCGCTGGGATGAGGGCAGAATACCCAGACGCAGCTGCAAGACCGGCCAGCAGAGGCTACCCGCACCTTGCCCATGATCCAGCTCCTGCCCCGTTGCTGTGATTGCTTCAGGCAAATACCCCTTTGATGTGGATGATGAGCTGGACATCCCTGATTCGCAGCGCAGCGCGATGATGCTGGAGCGCATGAACAGCGAAAAGTACCACCTGCACCCGAGCGTGGTGCTGTCGCATGAGGGCACCGACATCCTCAAGAAGCTGCTCAAGCCCAACCCAGCGCAGCGCATCAACCTGGAGCAGGTGGGGCTGGGTGGGGTCTGGAAGGGGTGATCTGCAACTTTGTGTGCAGTGAAAGTGAGGGCAGCGTTTGGTGGGTGGTGAAGTGAAAGCGTCCGTTGAGGGCCTGCAGTGCAAGGTCAGGCCGTGAAGAGCAACTGTGGCAAAGGCACTTCAGTACGCCCCACTCTGTCGGTAAGAATGCCTGCTGGCGTAGTGACGCTGCACAGGGGGAATAACCATGCCAGCTCTTTTCGGCAAGCCTGACATGCCTGCTTGCTCTGCTCTCGGGTTACCTGCTGCAGGTGTTGTGCCACCCATGGTTCCTGAAAAAGCTACCGCCCCACGCAACAGAGATGAATGATTACTACCTCAGCCTGCCACTGCCAACGGATTACCAACAGCCGGAAGAGATCAAGGCACTGCTGGCACAGGTGAGGAGGGGCAGGAGGACCCTGCATAGCCAGGGGAAACGCAGGGTGGTGTTGACCAAGGAAGTGAGGAGCATGATCCTTGCTCGGGCTGGACAGGCGCGACCCGGAGAATGTGCCTACGACCGTGTGCTGCTGTTATCACTTGCAGGCGCGGCAGGAGCTTGCAGACCGAGACGCGGCAGCAATGGCCGCAAAGCGGTGATCTGCAGCAATTGGCCAGCAGTGGTGACTGCCTTGCTGCAAGCCTGATGATGATTAGGAAGCAGGGCTGTGAAGTCACACATGAAGATGCTTGCCAAGTGGCACCCTTGGGAAGGCGTGTCTCTGCAATGCCAGCCAGGCCATGCTATGCTGCAATGAGATGAGAACCCTCACGTACCTCGCTCCGCTCTCACATGCTCACACAAGGCTTGGGTCTCCAGCCCTTTTACTGTGATACTGAGCCATGTCTAGGTTAACAACAGCCATGCATTTCTTGCCGACCTCTGCCACAGTGCAGTTTTGACGCTGAGCTGTGTTAGTCACTAGACTCTGGTGGTTACGATTAGCCATGCATTTCTTGCCAAACTCTGTTCCAGTGCAGTTGCTCAGTTTTGATTGGATTTCTTCTGTTCATCCAATTATCAATGGCCGGTAACGATGCCAGCAGCTGCTGCAGCAGCTCTGAACGATTTGCCCCACACCTGCAAATTGCAACAAGAGGAGATGGTGTTGCAGCACGATCATAGGCCTGCTAACAGTGATGGAGTTCCTGCCAGCAACCAGCGCTGCTTCCCTGGATCTGTCGGGCGCGACGTTGGTCGTGGTGCGCATGGGTGCCGGTATCGCGCCTCACCTCATAACTCATGGCAAGCTTGCGTGTTAACACACAGCCAGGCCCGTGCTCCTCTATTTACCAGCCTGCAGTGGCTCAAGGCAACGTGGGCGAGCTGGCACTGGACGTGCTGATCACCAGCCTGCAGCCTGCACTTGTGGGCTACTTGGAAGACGACAGTGTGCTCCCATGCGTGGGTAATGATCCTTTTCACATGGCCAATCCAGGCATGCTGACAACCACCATCGAGCTGTTCAAAGTCACTTCACTGGCAGGTGCGAGATTTTGCCTGCCTGAAACGGTGCCCGTTGGGGAATCGCGAGTGTTTGCAGGAAACGTGCAGAGCAATGCACCCAGACCGCGCCTTAGGTGCACCAACCAGGTTCAGAGTGTTTCACAACTGGCCTTCATCACCCTGATGGACCCATGATGCACCGCCGAGCCGCACAACAAAGTGTGACATGTCCTATTTGCCATTCGCAGCCGCACAGACACCAAGCATCCTGCCTGTTGTCCACAACCCCCTGTGCTCTAACAGGCAACAGCGGCGAGGGTGACGCGACACCTGACATGTACCTGCTGCAGCAGCGGGCACCCGCCATGCTAGGACGCCAGGCGGAGTTTGCGGAGAACCTTGTCGAATGGGCGCAGTCGCAAGGCTTTGCGCAGCTGGTGGTGCTGAGTGGCTTGGACGCGACGCTGCGGAAGGACCGGCAGCTGCTCGGGGAGATGACGCGGTGGGTGGGGCGATTGCTGGGAGTGGAGAAAGGTTGTAATTGACACACAAACGTGGTCTTGGCATGTCAGGGGCTGAGGCGCTGAGTGGTGTTGGTAGCGGTGCTGTATGCTATGCATTGACAGCAGCCATCAGGGAAAACAAATGGCTTGAACCTGCAAGGATGCACAGGCCTCCAAATATCCACCTTTGGCTGCCGCATGCGTTCCCCCTCGCTCAGGCCAGCATGTTTCGTAGCTGACACCTGCTTATCAACAATCAAATCAACCTCGATCCAACACAGCACACCTGGTGGTGAACCCTGCTGCCCCCTGCGACAGGTATGCGGCTGGCTCCGCGCCGCAGCTTGCGGCGGCGGCAGAGTCCCTAGGCATCGCACAGCTGGAGGAGGAGTACCTGCAGGACGAGCGGCAGGCGCACGGGCTGCTGCCACCCTGGCCCCTGCTGGCGGCAGCAGCCCGGCGCGGCCTGCCCCACCTCCTGATCGGCTGCTTTGCCGCCGAGGGCGACAACGTGGCGCACGCCATGACGGTCGCACAGTCGGTGCTGGGGGTGCTGAGGATCGGGGGGCCGGCAGCTGCGCCAGACGGGAGTGCGGGAGTGGGTGTGGGGCCACAGGGTTGGCGGGCAGCACTGACAATGCCATGCTCGTTTGCAGCGCTGTATGGGAGGAGCGGTGGGCTAGATGCTTTCTTGGGCTGATTTTCTTCTGATGAAGTGGAAGTGTTGGTTAGGGCAGGATGGATGAAAACGCTGAAGATTGTTTTGGCTGTATGAGCACACGCCGCCTGTCAGGTTTCACTGGATTTCAATCCTGGTATTGGCACCAGACAGACAGGAGGAAACGGACTTGGTGGCTAAACAAACTTGACACAGAAGAAAGGTTTTGGACAGGCAACCACACCAGGAAGGCAGCATGCGTGCCAGGTCATATGCATCGTGCTGGGCGCCAGCTAGGTGGCGCATCTCAACAATGTGCGCCGGCCCTGTTCCCCCATAAGTGAGCAGCTGCACATGATGCATCCCATCCCGCAAACTTGCAAGAACTCAGCGTCTTGTCACTAGGACGACTGCTGAAGGGTTTGGCTTGGAGCAATCCCAGATCCTAGCGACCGCCAGCTTGGCTGCCCCCCAGGTTGTATAACGTGCTCTGCAGCTTGCCGCTTTCAAGGCCGCCATCGCTGCCCATCACTCCCTGCACACGCTTTGGCAATGGATCAATGCCTTGCGCGGTGCCAGACTGTTTGAGCCACTGTGCTCTGGCCCCAATAGCCGCTGGCAGGCTCATCTTTTATCAGCACAATCACACAAGCATCTCAAAACAGAGCGTGCCACGTGGCCTTGGACATGGAGCAAGAATGGCGGAGTAAACCATAAACAGTTGCCTTGCTTGCCAATTCAAGGGGCCTGTAAGACCAGTGGCGGCCACTGATGCAAGCTAAAACCCATCCAAGGCCGAAAGCTGGGGGCATGTGAACAAATGTCACAGGGTCCCAGGTACGCGCCTCAAGGTGAAAGTGGGTGGGCGTCGGCCCATGCCACATGTGCCAAAGGCAGCACCTTCGCCCGGGTGCAAAAGAAAAGGAGCAGCTATGCTGGGAAGCTCAGCCGGGCTGCTGCTGGTCGTGTAGCAGCCTAGTACAACTGACCTATTGCATGCACGCTGAACAGGCCTAATATTCCTGCCCAACACCGCCCCACTCGCTAGGCGTAACGCCGCTGTAGGACTAATCTTTGATCAAAACCTGCACCTGATCATCGCTGCTCTAACCGCTCTGCGCGCTAGTTGCCACCGCGCTCTGCCGCCTGCCGCCTGTGGCAGGGCACGACATCCACAGCAGAGCGCGTGCACCGCTGCCTGCTAGCTACTTGCCCTTGCGCCGCTCCCACTCGCCGCTCGGCCCCCCCGGCCCGCCGCCACCGCGTTCGCCCTCACGGTCCCAGTCACGATCCCGGTCCCGGTCCCAGTCGCGGTCCCGACGGCGTTCTCGGTCACCGTTGCGCGGCCCACCCCGTGGCCCGCCCATGTTGGCCAGCAGCGCCTGCACCTCCTCATGTGGTATCTCGACGTGCGCAAACTTGCAGGCGTCGCCATGCTTGCATCCTACCGGCAGGTTAAAGAATGCGCACACGCCCCGTGGGCCACCACCAGCCCCTCCGCCGCCGCCGCCGCTGCCGCCAGGCCCTCGGAAACCAGGCCCGCCCCCGCCCCCGCCGCC
>JAWZTI010000673.1:1390-22854 GCA_039880955.1 Chlamydomonas urium
CCCCCCACCCTGCGCCGCCCCGCTCAAACGCGCGGCCCCCATCCCGATGCGCCGAGAAACCCCGAGAGCAACAGACGAGTGAGCGGCGGCGCCGTCAGATGCCCCCAAGCGACTTGACTCTGCCGTGAAGGTTTGGGCAGCGACATAATCGCTGCTGCTGCTCTGCAGAGCGGACTGATTGCGTAGCCATAGGAGGTGCTGTACTGCAGCAGATGTGCCTGTCGGGTGGGGCGTGTGGAAGTCAGCAGCAAAGGTGTGAGCAGGTTGCGACGCAGTCAAATGGCTTGCACCTGTAGTTGAGAAGCCACACAAGACATGGGACTGATGTAAGTGGGCTGTATCATCTTTTGTGTGCGCAAGTGCTTGTTGACATACATGATCCACCCCATATGATCACCCAAAAAGTAATCTACCTAGGTCCCTTTTGCCCATGTACACCTGTGGCCACCTGTGGCTACCTTTGCGGGACGCCGCCTGGACTCCGAGGCCCACACGCGTGCCCCTCAGCGCCCTCCCCAGCGCCTCAACCTCGCCCCTGGCCCGAAACCGGGTGCAGCTGTCCTCAATGACGTTGTAGATGTCAACGGAGCCGATCTCTTGATCGGCCAGGTGGCAATAGATGTCGCACCAGTCATCGTCTGACCTGAAATCAAGGGACGGGGGATGCAAGGGGCAGGGGGTCGAAACGGAAGGGGCCTGGACATCGTGCTGAGTGCGGCTGTCCTCAATGACGCTACAGATGTCAACAGAGCTGATCTCTCAACGATAATCGTCGCACAAGTCATCGTCTGACCTGATAACAACGGACGGGGGATGCACGATGATCAACATTGATACGATTTGCAAAAATTCAGAACTAACTGTACGCTGCTGTGGTGTGGGTGATTGACTGGAAAGATACAACACTCACTGTGGGTTGCTGTGGGTTCGGAGAGCTTGAACGTTCAACACTGTTAACACTGTTAACACTCACTGTGGGTCGTTGTGGTCTGGGTGAGGGTCCAGTGGGTTACTGGCCGCAAAGTCGCAGTAGCGCTTGATGCCAGCAAAGCTTGTATCCGATATCATAGAGTGAGTCCACCTGAGCAATCGCGGAGTGTGTTGAAGAGGTAGTTAGTTTCAAGGGTTTGCAGGCACGACAAGCCGACAGCGCAAGGGGCGGGGGGNNGGACGGGAATGAGTGCTGCTTGATGGTGACAACCTCCTCTCCACGATTAGACTCCTCAAGGCGCAGACTGCGTTGATCATGATCACTGCTAGCAGCGCTGTCGAGCGGGTGTATCCACTGCCTGGCACTGCCGCAAAGAGCACGGAAGCCTGCTTGCACTGCTACCAAGAGCGTGTATGTACCGCTGCCGAAAAGGCATGAGCCTGCCTGTACCTCTGAGCTAGAGCACGCACGCCTGGACACCCACCAGTGATCCACAGTGCCCCTGTTGTCAAGCACAGGGTCCGTCCAGGCGTTCCCCAGCGACAGGCCCTCTAGCCGCAGTGCGCCCTGCTCCCCGCCTCCAGGCAGGTCCGCCACCTCTGCACAGCCCTTGGCGCTGATGTTCCAGGCAAGGGGCAGGCTGCGATTCACCTGCTGCCGCGTCTCCTGCAGCTGCTGCTGCCACCATCCCTCCCCCTGCTGCTGCTGCTGCTGCCCCTCCCCATGCTCCTGCTCCTGCTGCTGCTGCTGCTGCCCCCCATCTTGCGGCGCCGAGGCACCATCTTGCTCGCCAGGCTTGACAGAAGTCCGTCTCTTAGACACACAATTGTTGTACCAGACTATCTGGAGCGCCAGCTGCGGGACATAGTGACCTTTGCATGCACAAGGCAGGCAAAGCAAGGAGGGTGGCAGTTGGTGGGTGGGGAAACTTGAGTGCTGCTGCTGCTTGCTGCAGGTGCTTGGTGGTGTTGCTGCTTGATTTTGCTGCTTCTAAGCATTTGCCCTGCTGCTTGGTGGTGGTGATACAGTGCCGCTGCCGCTTATTGGTGCTACTGCTATAATGCCTTTGCTGCTTCAGCTGCTTGCTGCCGCTGCTTGGTGATGATGCTGCTTGGTGTTGCTGCTTGGCTTCACTGCTGCTTGCTGGCTTGCTCCTGCTGCCCATGGGCATTTGGTTGACAATAAACCCACCTGCATAACTCTCTCCTGCAACCCACAGCTTGTTGCCAGCCAGGCGTGGGAAGCGCTCGAAGAAGCCCAGCAGGAAGGCTAGATTGTCAGAGGCGGTGCGGCTGTCACCTGCACACATTGACGGGAGCGAAAATTTGACACATAACGTTTTCCAAAAGACAGCGATGTGCATTGATCAGCACAGCTTGCACTGTTGGCGCCAGGTAGTTGTTTGACGCGGACAAAGAAGGGTGAGGGGTTGGTAAAAGCAGTTTGCCAATGACACGAAGCAAGAAGTGCAATGTTTGTTTCCATTATATATTTCTCCTTGCAAAGCACTCAGCTACTTCAATGCAGCAAGGTTGGCGCTGCCTTGTTTGCCTACTGCATGTGGCACTGTATCTGGCAGCAGGCAGATGGCTGGCAGAGCCCGCACTGCGACCCAACGTGTTTGTACTGTGCCTGTCTTGACTCACCCACATCAGCGTCCCGCTTGTCGTTACTGTAGCTGAAGCCCACGAAAGCAGGCGCCTGTTTGCAAAGCAGCCGCCAGTGCAACAGAAGCAGCACAAGTTGGCTGCTGTGTGCTGCCATGCTGATTGTACAAGCGGTGTTGCAGTGTTGCAGGAGCGCAGTGTTGCATGGCACCCAAGCCCTCCCTGTACCCTGCCCTCGCTCCCGCTGCTTGCCAAAGAGACACGCAAGCGCACCTCTACAAACAGCATGTTTGCCCACTTGTTCCAGGAGTGAGGGTTTGCTTTGAGGGAACGGTCCTGTCGTGGATACCAGGGCCCCATTTCTGTCAGGAAGCCACCGCCAACCGACGAGCAGCCGGGGCCCCTGGGATGGCGGCATGTCAGGCAGGTCGGGGGAGGCAGGCAGCGGTCTGGAAGTGGAAAGGGAGGGCTCAAAACAGGCCAGGGGTCAGGTGCACCTGCTGCTCCAACTGCACCTGCTGCACCAGCTGAGCGTGTTGCACCAGCTGAGCTTGCTGCAGCAGACGCAGCTGCAGTAATGCTACAGTAACGGCTGCCGACCTTCATGAATCTGCAGTCCTGGTGCTGCACTCGCTGGTGTCTGTTATTTCTCTTTTGTTGCCTCCTTGTATGCCGCCTTCCTGCATCTCTGCTAGCTGCCTCTGTGCCAGCTTTCTCCCTGCTAGCTGTGTGCGCGCACCCATTGAGCCACAGCACCAGCGGTGCAGTGTCTGGGTCCTCCTCGCTCTCCACCAGCACGTAGAACAGGCGCCGCTGCTTAGCTTCATGCACGGTGATGTACCTGCATTGCCGTTGAGCAGTGGGAGAGCTCACTAGCCAACCAAGCAGGTCTGCAGTCATGCACGCACCTCGCCACAACCCTCACATGCCCACTGACTCAGCAGCATGTCAGGCTGCCCTGAAACTTACCCACTAAACAGGTTGAAGCTATCAACGGGGCCCCATCCCGGCAGGGAGTCCACCAGGTCGCGCTGCGCAGCCGCCGTGTAGGATAGCGCTGCGTCCCTGCGTGACGCACCCGCAGTGGCGGCCCAGCACAGCACTGCTACGAGGATCGCCAAGGCGCAACTCATCGCATGTGGAAAGCCGTCGTGGCGCCTAGTGGGCCTAGCCCAAAATTGTGGCTGCCCACACCTGCTGGGCGTCATCAGTAACAGCAGGTGTTGCCGTCCGTGTTGCAAGCGCACAAGCTGACTCAAAACCGCCTCCAGTGACTCTGCCATCACTGCATTACTGCCCTCTCTGTCAGGCAACCACAGATTGCACGAGTCTCAGGCAACCCTGCCAAGCAGCCATACACTGCGCAGCTTCCATCGCCAATGCCGGTCAAGGTCGCGATCGTAGGTGCTGGCTCCGTCGGCAGCAAGCTGGGGGGGCGATTGCTCGCATCGGGCAATGCTGTAAGGTGGGCAGCATGCGTCACGCACACTCAAGCGTCTCAGCGTCGTTCACGCAGCTAATGCATGCGCGATGAAAGCATACACACATCACGTGTCTCTTGCCAAAAGATCTTTGTGTACTTGCCATCAGCTGACAAGGAAGGGGTCTACCATGCAAATGCTGCATCATGCCTGACAACGCTGTGCCTACCCATACCCTCACCTGCCCTACCATCACCGCAAGCAGGTACGGAGTGCGAAATACGGCCTCCAAAAAGTACCAACCATTGCTGACAGAGCAGCCTCTGGCCGCACTGGCAACCGTCGATGAGGCTGTTGCATGGTCAGATGCGGTGATCCTAGCCACGCCGTCGCAGCATACAGACGAAGGGATTAGGAACCTGGCAAGCTCGCTGGGACCCAACATCAAGGTGCGTACTGAACGTTGGGAAGGGAGGTGCAGGTTCACATCTCCAAGCAAGTGTGTTTGTCAGGAGAAGAGGGCATTGTAAAACATTGTCAATCACAACGTTGTCAAGGGCAAAGGTCAGGGCTAGCCGCCGCCGCATCGGCAGCAGGCTGTTTGCTGAGCGTCAACCAAGGTGCTCCCCTGCCACCTCGCACGTGCGAGGCGGCATGCTTGGCAATCCATCCTCTGCAACATCCCTCTTCCACTGCACAACAAGGCTGCTCACCAGCGCGTTATGGTGCCTGCGTTCCCAATTTTGCAGGGCAAGGTGCTGATCGATGCCACCAACCCACTGTCTCCGTTCCCGGCGCTTGAAGTGCGCTGGGGCAGCAAGTCAGGTGAAACTCTCACACTGAGCGCCAGTGAAGCATCCTTGCCAGGCCACTTCAGTCTGCACACTGGAGTGAGCTACGTGGCGGCGCTTGGCTGCGAGCGTTTAAGGTGCACAAAGCCACCCTTCCCCTCTGCCCCGTCCCCTTGGCCCACCGGGCCCACAGACTCATCCCCCCATACCCCCCCCTGGCCCACTGAGGCATTCATTCATTCATTCCCCACCAATCTCACTGGTTCACTATGGCCACTGGCGCATGACCCATCGCAGGCGGCGAGCTGCTGGCGGAGACCCTGCCGCAGACCCACGTCCTCAAGTCCTTCAACACCATCGGCGCAGAGCACATGGTCCAGCCTGGTGGGGAGGGAATCACAGGCCAGCAACTGACCATGCTGCTGGCTGGGGCGCCGGAGGGCAGGGACATCGCAGAGTTGGTGGTGGCTGGTGTGGGCTTCAAGCCGAAGTATGTGGGCCCAATCCGCTACGCCAGGAACCTGGAGGCAATCGCTGAGCTGTGGATCCACCTGTGAGTTTGGACCTGCAAGCTGGAGGGATGCCTGCAGCTCTTACCTGTAGTAACTTCAGGGCAGTGGCCTCTGTGCTGAGGTCGTGTACTTTAAGATGCTGACATGCACCTCATCGTCGACTTGTTGTTGCTGATTCCTTGATGCAGGGGCGTGCTACCCGTTGGTTTCACCAAAGAGCATTGGGGCCGCGACTTCCACTTCCAGGTCATTAACAAGGGGGAGTAGGCTCTTCCAAGTTCCCTGCCTGTGTGATCAGGGAATGCAAGGCACTGCACCCCAAAGTGTGATGACTATACACTATGCCCCTCGATATGAGCAAAAGGGCAGGCCCATCTAAGACGCACATTATCTGCTGGTTTCAGCGTAAGCAAATTAAAAGCTGAGGATCTCATCTGAGCCTGTGGTCCCTTGACCTGCTGCTTGGTTCGCAACTCCGTCAGATGGCCGATGGCAACATGCCATTCCACACATTCGCTGGTGATGATACTTCTGCTGTCTGCTGGGCCTTTGCAACTACGCCCCACTTGTCTTTGCAAGCAACAAATTGAAGACGCCCTTCGAAAGCCAGAGGGGGCAACAAAGTCGAGCATGCAGCGTCCTCAGCCTAAGCCATTGGGCTGCTTAATTTGGGCACAAATCGGTCATAAGTGTACACATGTCGATCTAAATCAAGGAGTACCGGGAGCTGGGCAAGGCACCTGGGCCACGCGTAAGAGCAACAGCATGATACAACTGCGCGGTGCTTTGGCATCTGGCCATAGATTGCACTGGTTGAGTTGCGGGTCTCATGCACAATCCTGGCGCCCCGCAGACCAAACATTCTCCATCTGTGCATGGCGTTTCCTGCGTGGGCTCACAGCGCTCGTGCCTCCCTCCACCTGTCAAACGTCAGGCTGCGCACCATGCTCAGCAGCAGCGGCACGCCCCCGCCTGTGTCCTTAGCAAACTGCACCAGTTGTGCCAGCTCAGCGCAGGGAGGCTCCAGGCTGGCACTGTGCAGCAGTGAGGAGCCGGGCTGTAGGTGCGCTGTGAGCGTGTGCTCTAGCTGCGTCTTGCCTGCAGAAGCACACGGAAGGGGCAGCGCAAAAGGCGGTGAGTTCCGCATGGTGGGAAGCTGTGCCACACACACATGCAGCAAGGATGAATGTGCAGCAGTGCCCCGCTGCTGCCAGCACAAGGCCAGGAGACCAAGGAGCAGGGAAGCAGGGCGCCGCTTGCTCCCTGCTGCCCCACTTACATCACCCACTCCCTCCCACCACCCAACCCTGCCTGCTGTTGCACCTGCAGCTGCCCATCTGCTCTCACAAACACCCCCATCCCCCTCCTGCCTGCTGCCGCACCATTTGTCTGCAGCTCCTCGGGCAGCAGCTGCTCAATGCGTACTGTGATGACATCCTCCCCAATGGATCTCAGCGTCACTCCTGTTGTCAGCGCCAGGATGTCTGTCATGCTGTCACACCTGCAGTGCGGCAGGAGCATCGACACTCTTGTCAGGACAGCTGATGACTTGGCAGGGAGAGTTGAGCATGAAGGTGGATGAAAACACAGGCACAGGTGCCAGGCTGGCCAGGGAAGCAGTGAAGACGGCACCAAGCAAGGGCTAGCCTATGCCACTGTCCGCAACACCACCTGATACCAGTGAAGCAGACTCCCCAGCTTGCCCCTTCACTCATCAAATCCCGCCCAGATCTTCTCGTCCGCACACGTGTAAGTTGGCCATGCTTTGACACACCCAAGGCGTCCACCGCTCACTTGAGCACCACCTTGAGCACAGGCAGCTCTTGCTGCAGCACAGCCCCCCGCCCATCTCGGGCCCACGCACCAGGCGAGCGCCTCCTTGTGCCGCTGCTCTGCCACCCTGGCCTCATCCTCCTTGTGCGCCTTGAGGCGTGCAATCTCAGCCTCCACGTGGCACAAATCGCTCTGCTGCGCCTGAGCACACCAGGGCACGGGGCCAGGGGGCACAGCACCCAGTCAGCAGCACATCAGACGCAGCAGCAGATGGGCAGAGCGACAGTGCACAGCCATGATGCCTGCTCAGCCTAGGCCCTCGTTGGACCCACCGCATGCATTCCCTTGCGCCTGGCATGAGGGATCATCACACCCCAGCATGCTCCCAGGCCAACATTCATGGCCAGAGCCACAGCATCCAGCACCCCTCAGCAAGAAACAGCAGTAAACAGTTCAACTCCAAATTCACCATGGGCGTTGCTGCGTGCTGCCTCCCGTTGCCAAGTTTGTCCGCTGCAAGCCCCGCCAGCTACCCCTCGTCAACAGTCATCAGCTTGCCTGCTGCTCCATGTCGACCTGCGCAGCCGGTTACCCTCCCGCACCTGCACATCTGCTTCCAGGTCCCTGCAGGCCGCCTCTGCACTTGCCAGGCTGGCCTCCAGCGTCATGGCCTGCTGGCTCTGCTGCGCAAGCTTGGTATCAATGTCCCCCTGACAGCAGCACAATGGCAGGCAGGTCGTGAAGCAAGGCATGCCATGAGGCACTGACCATGCCAGCACTCAATGAAAGGCTCGGGCAGCTGCCCCACCCATGTGCCATCATGTGCCGGACAAACTAATTGTCCCCTTGCCTGTGGTCAGTGGCACATGCCTACCTTCTCAACACGTGCTGCAGTGCACCGTGTAACGCTCCCAACCAGCAAACACGCCCTACCTCGTTCACATTCACTGCCGCGGGCAATGGCGAGGCCGGCGGCGCCCTGCTGCTGGACTCCAGCGCAGCCAGCTCACTGGTAGTCATCTCCAGCTTCATTGCCACGCGAGCCAGCAGCTGTTGGTGCTGCTGCTGGTAGGCGTCAATTGAGCTGACAGCACACTGCATTCGCTCCTCTGCCTGTTGCAATCCCAAGGGCAATGTGATAAGCCAAAGCTTGGGTGGAGCTGCCGAGGTGGTGCTGGATTGACATCAGCTGAGGGTTGTGACCAGGCTGGTACCAATAAGCAGAGGACAGACATACCAAGCATCAGCAGCCACTGTGCTGAAGACTACTGAACCAGGATTCTGCGGGACATGAGGCATGCGCCAAGCTGCGACGTTGCCCCACACACCTGCTTGTTCTGCTTCTTCAGGTCTTTCAGGTCCTCGGATGTTGACTTGAGCGTCGCTGCCGTGCACTCATCGCCGTCCAAGTGCAGCTCCAGCTGGTCATTGCAATTGAGGAGCGCTGTGTTGCCAGCATGCAAACAGAGAAGGCGGCACCATGGTTCAGAATGTACTGAGCCATGCAAGCACAGGCACGCAAGCATGCACATGCTGCTGTTGTAGTCTTGCACCTTGCGCAAACAGCTCCTTCTGCGTCAGGTTGAGGAGGCTGGACTTGAGCCCACGAAGCTGATGCTTGGATGGCGCCTGACGAGGCATGCTCTGGGCCAGCTTGACCGCTTGGTCACGAGCATCGTCCAGCCGCTCTTCTGACCGCTTCGTGTGCTGCTCATATGTGCTGCACGTCCGAGCCAACGCAACAGCGGTGTTTAAGTGACCAACAAGTGGGCTGTTGTCGCGAGCTCTGCATGAACGCACCTGACCAGCTCCGCAAGCTTGACCGTGATGTCTGCCGCTGCGCCACCGTCCATCAAGCTGCTCAGCGTGACCGACAAGTCTTCAAATGCCAGGCGCTTTGCAACCATGGGCTCAGCCATTGCAAACACAGCTGCCGACAGCTCTAACCCGGCAGCACGGAACGACAAGGCTCTGCAAAGGGAGGCTTCAGGCGACTGCGTGACCAGGCGGGCCTCCCTGGTGCACACAGCGCGACAGGTCAAACATGTGTGGGTCTTTCTGACAGAGAGGTACGCTGAAAGAACCATAACACAACAAATGGGCAGCAATGAAATAGGCATGGCCATCCGTTCTGCGGATGATAATCGAAACAAAGCAGCTCACAGGCGTGCCAGTTGCAGCGCTTTGCAATGCCACGCCACTGAGCATTATGGCACAAGCACAGACATGTTGCGGTACAATGCAACAGCGCCTGTGCGTTGCGGCCGGCAAGGCAAGGCAGGCGGGTGCGAAAATGCACCCAGGAAACAAGGTTGGCAGCGCAACGCCAGGACCAGACAAGCCGCAACAACAAAATTGGGACTACATGTGCAGGTGTGTGACTGCGTGGTGGCCGGCGCAAAACCGTGAGCACGGGCAGCCAAAGGGATGCTACAGCAATGCTAGGGTGTTGAGTGCAGGGCGATGTTTATCATTGCATGCTGTGGGTTTGTGTGGAGGATGGCGAACCCTGAAATGCCAAGCTCGGGCGCAAGCACCAGCAATGCCGAGAACCGGCCACCATACTGCCTGACAGAGCTAATGGAAGCATGCCCCACAGGCATGTCTGCCTATGGTGAAAGTGCCTTGCTGAAGTCATGTGCCCTTGACGGCGACTCTGCTGCCTGCTTATCCGCCATGACCACACCTTCGTCCTCGACTACATCCCCAACATCTGCCTCCTGCGACCCACACCGCTGCACCTGCCCTCTCTGCGCAGCACAGGGGATGATGATGAGATCCTCGTCGGTTCCAAACGACCGGCGTGCCTGATCAAGCGCCGTGGCGCTGACGCGCAGCTCCGACACAATCGCTGCAGGGTCGCGCACGATGAACTGCTGACGTGCTGAGTCGAAACCAACGATCACGATGTAGTGGCCGGTGTACCCAGCGTCAATGCCACAAAGTGTGGGCAGCCCCATGCAGGCGTCCGTGAAGGGGTCGAGCTTGCGCTTGTCAACAAGTGCGATGACTAAGCATGCACCTGTGAGCATTGCCTCTTGAAGCTCAAAGGATGAAAGCGATCGCTGCTGAATCGCAATGCCAGCTGCAGGAGCATCCATGAACAGCTGCGACACACGTCGCTCGTCCTCCTGTTACATGACAGAGGTCACAGGGGATCATGATATGCGTGGAGGAGAGGTCGACCTGGCTGATGCTGGTAGGCCAAGCTTCAGGCGGTTTCCAACGCAGGCCTATTCCACAGAAGCAGCGCCTGCAGTTGTCATCACACTTGAGTGCCAGGTTTCTGCAGAATGTGCACGCCCTTTAATCACCTGCATGTTCTCCATGTAGAAGCCCTCGTTTGCATAGGCCGGGTTGGGACCAAGCGTTATTGTGAAAAAACACACGTCCAAACCAAAGCGCCGCAGTAGATGTGCAAGGTCGACTGTCCATATGCTGCGCACGTGCAATGAGGCAACAAGGGTATGTTGTGTCATGGTGTCAGGTGATGCTGTGTAACCATGGCAGCACACGGTGATCGATGCGGAAACTGCAACCCACCTAGTAGTGGGGCACATTTGTCTTAATGTTTGGTAGTCGCAGGCGTGCGCTGCCGTCGCCTTCACCACCATAAGTACGCATGCCAGCCCACAGTCCCTACGCGCACAGGAAAGCAAGATAGCGAGCATGAAACCCTTGTGCCAGACATCAGCGCTGTGGCTGTGCGGGCGCCTAGTACTAGTACCTGCCTGCTTTGGTACATGCCGGATAGCGCCTTACCAGGAGAAGTGCTGTTTGCAAAATGGCACATGGTGGTGCATGACCTTGGGGGTGGAGGTGTCCGGTGCGCTGCAGCAGGACGTGGACGGCTCCGCCGCTATGTAGTCTAGTCCATGCAGGGGCCTGCACAGACAACGAGGAGCTCCTGCTAGAGCGCGAGAAGAACCCTCGAAGAACGGACACGTTCGCCCTGTGAACTGGACACCCACCCGACAGCTGGCGCCGCCTGGGCACACACCGAGCCCACTTGCGTCATATCAGGCATGGAGCGGGGCTACTGTGGCCCGCCCCTCTGGCTGGCCAAGGCCCAGGGCCTGTAGGTGCACGTCGCCAAATTATGCACAGACACGCTCCACAACAGCTGCGAGACGCTTGAGAAGCGCTGGATGAGGAACTGGCGTATCCTGTGTGCAACGCGCAATTCTTCTGTCCCCACACAAAGTATTCCTCAGCGGTGTCAAGGGGAGCACAAACAGCTATTTAGCCGCAAGACTCACCATGGTACGAGGGTGCACTGTGACGGAACAGCACGGAGTTGCTGCAGGCGCTGCTGACGCCAACAATGCTGACGGGGACACGCTTTCATGCTGCACATGCTCACAGGGCAACATCAAGTCCAGCGCAGCGGACCAGCATGACGAGGCGCACCCCTATCATGGGCCCTCTTCTTCGCCGCCAATCAGCCCAGGCTCACCGCTCACGTACTCGCCCCAAATACCAATGGTTTGTGTCCGGGCCCCAGCCATGCATGCATGTGCCCAGGGAGCGTGTCGCTGGCATTCCAATGATGCTGTCATGTGATACCATGCAGGAGCCCATCATGAAGCAAGATGACGTGCGACCAGCAGGGCCAGAGTTCCATGGGCAAGCAGGATGGCCAGCCACGCCAAAGCTGGTCCCAGTAGTTATTGTATGTAAGTGACCTGCAAGGTGACTTTACGGTCCTGCCTTTAGCAATGCCTGTTGAATCTGGCAACATCATGTTGGTCACCGACAACATACAGGACCCTTGGTAGCACAACACCACCTTATTCCTGATGATCGTTCTCAATCACCCTTCTACCCTCAACCCACTGAGCATTGTGTGGCCTGCTGCCTGCCCCCTGCTCATGCCAGGGAGTCATGGGGGTAGCGACGTGCAGGTGGAGGGCTCCTTTGACAACTGGACTACGCGGCAGGTGTTGCAGCGGTCAGGCAAGGAGTACACAATCGTGAAGCTTCTGCCGCCTGGCGTGTACCAGGTGCGCATTGGAGATGGCGGAATCTAGCAGTGCAGGTCACTATGTTTGAGACCACACATTCGCAAGCTGTGAGAAGCAGGGTTATCCAGGCCAGGTAAGAACGTCTTTACACCTGGCAGTTCTGGTATGTGCCCTACCCTTCCCCTCCTCTGCACTCTGCTCTCATGCTTCATCAATTGCCCTGCTCGCGCCGCTGCTGCCACACACACCTGCCTTCATTCTGCAGTACAAATTTATCGTTGATGGGGAGTGGAAGTACGACCCCAACCAGCCGGCCATGTTTGACGAGATGGGGAACGTCAACAACGTGATTGAGGTGCACGAGTATGTGCCGGAGAACCTCGACGGTCTGTCAGGCTTTGAGCCCCCACCTTCTCCACCTTCCAGGCAAGTGACTATGCTCCGCATTCAGCGGGTTGATGTTTGGGACGAAAGACAGGTGGTGGCAGTTATGGGGATTACACTTGGCAGTGTGATGGATGTCAGGAAGCTGTGACCGAATCGTTTGATTGCGCTTATCTCTTTCAAGAAATGGCTCTGCTCTGACAATCAATGTTGGCAAGCGGCTTGGAAACGTTTGCCAGCGAGGCCGTTTTGTGTTAACGCTTTTCATCAATTGCTCTTGCCTGCGCTAGCGCATACGCATATCACACAAAAAGCTTCTGCTGGCCCAGCAGATGTGTGCTGCGGAGTTACTGGTACCATGGAGAGAAAACCCTGCTTATGTCGTACACACCTGTCCCATGTGCTGCACACAGTTACAACAACGCGGCACCAGTGGCGGAGGACTATGCCAAGGAGCCACCGGTCATGCCCCCTCACCTGCAGCTCACGCTGTTGAACATCTCGCCAGCCTGCGACGCCCAAGCAGTGCTGCCGCGGCCACAGCACGTCATCCTCAGCCACTTGTACTGCCAAAGAGGGCAGGTGAGGATGATTGATGATGTTACACAAATGGACAGTCGGCCGGGAGGAAGGTGCTGCATGCCCGACCTGGCACTTGTCTTCTGTGCAATTCTCATGCCTGTTGTGCGCCTTCTCTCTCCTTGCACAGAATGTGAACGCGCTTGTGGTTGGCACAACACACCGCTACAAGAGCAAATACATCACGACAGTCATGTACAAGCCCAAACCAAGGCGCAATGCTCCGCCGCCCCCGCCTTCCTGAACGGAAGCAGCTTGAGCAAGATCTGCCTGTGCGCCCTCGTGTCAACCCAACCCTGCACAATATCGAGGCTGCAGGGTTACCAGTGGATGCGTGCTTGCACTAGCACATGCAAGGTCCCTGAAAAGCTTGATTCATGTCCTGTTACTGTCATGACGCGCATGACAGTTTCCTGGTTTGAAATGTAGTGCTGGCCTCAGTTGGCCCAAGGTCTGCATTTCTGCATTGGTATGTGGTGCGAGACATCACGTGTGCAGTACCTCATTGTATAGACAGGCCTCACTTGCGGCAAGCGAGTTGTGGCAAAGCAAACTGGTTGACATTGTGATGCAGCAACTCGGGTCCAGACCTGAGTCCCGCAGACATCCCTCAGATGATTCCTGCTGCAGACGTGTTCGGATTCCAGCTCAAAATGACATGCGGTCCTTTCACTGCTGGATAGGGCGGTGCATGGTGCATCCACGCGCTGACAGCGTGCATAGTGAGGTGAAAAGGCGAGGATGGCACACGCATGCGAGACTGAATGGCACACGCATGGCAAGGAATCCATGCCATAGACACGCTGAGCATGCCTAGTTGGCGGCCACGTTGCCGGAGGTGCACGGAGTGGCAATGTGCATCCGGGTCTGCATGCCCGTTGTGCGATGTGTGGCGGCTGCTGGGGCCAGCTGCCATGGCTCTGGCAGCGGGCGGAAAAGGCACGCCAAGCTGATGTGCAAGGGCAGAATCGGGCATAATGGGTGCATTTCTTGAGCAGCCTGCCCTTCTAGCCCTTGCATGGTGGTGTGCGCATGCACCCAGGACCGTGCTGGATACAAGCAGGGATGAAGCGCACACGTAACGCAAAGCGAACTTGTGCATGCAGTGTGGGGGCAGTTAAGGTTATTGAGGTGTGGATTTCCTTTTCAGGGTTTTGCTCCTGAATGCGAAACTTGTCGACTTGTCGATGCCAGGGGGCGCGCTGGGAAGGTAGGTCGGCTATTGTGGTCGTGCCCTCCCGTGACGGTGTTCTTAGGCCTGCATGTATGGCCAAACACCAGCATGGTAAATGAGCTACGTTTGAAGGCCTGCTTCAACGTCCATACTGCATATCCCCTGCCGCCACTGCCCGTCACCCGTCTACCTTCACTCCTGCTTGGTCGCCGCCAGCAGGAGGCCATGGCCATCTTCGAAGCACCTGCACTGAGCTCCTCCCAAAGTTGTTCGTGCTGACGTTGGGCGCTGCTTGGTTTGTGCAGGCTCAAGCTGCGCAGCTGCTGGATCCCAGTTTGTTGGAGGAGTGGGCGCCTGGAAGGTCAGTCGCTGGCATCCTCTGTGGTGTTTAGCTTGCATGGGTCTGGAATGAGCGCTGATAAGTCCAACCGGCCTGGGCCTTTTCCATGCGCGCAGGGCCATGGCTGCCAATGCGATCATTCCTCATGCTCAGCCCTGCTGCGATGCTGCAGCATGTCGGTGACGCTTGTTCACAAGCGTGCCAATGGGGTCGTTGTTGGGCAGCATGTGATGGACCTGGTGCCAGTGGAAGGCCAGCATGGCCATGGCAAGCTGCACCTGCCCACCATTCGGCGGACTTTTGGCCTCAACATCGTTGAGCTGGACGGCAGCGTATCAGTGGAGATCGATGGTGTGACCCTGCGCACTTACAAGTTCGGCACGCGCGTGGAGGTGACCGGCACACCCATGTTGACAGGCACCTGTGGGCTGGTCGTTGTGGGTCAAGGTTCAGCTGTTGGAATGAGGGCGCAGGCGATGCGGGTTCTTCTACCCAAGTTTGGTGAATAAATCTTTTGTGAGGCCTTGTGGGCCGATACGGGCAGGTCTGATTGTTGGAGATGTAGTTGGGAAGCCAGCGCTGCCTGCATCAGCGACGTGGGAAATGGGTCTGGCGCAGGTGCAGCAAGGCCAATGAGGCAGCCTTTGCAGGCTTGGCAGGATCGGGCAACATGTTGCTTTTCACGGCTGGGCGAGGGTGAAGGCGCTTAGTACGTCAGGGTGCTGAGGGAGAAGCATTTTCATTTCAGGTCTCGGCTTAGAAGATAGATGCAAGGAGAGGCTCAGCTGAATGACGGCTTCAACAAACAGGGTCTGTAGGGTATGCTGCTGCAAAACTGCTGTACGCACGCTATGCACGCTTCTAAGCTGTACATTAGTAAAGTAACCTGCTTGCGCTGCTGCCTGTACTCCACGTGCCAGGGATGCTCAGCGCGTACGCGCTCCTGGTACAGGGCTACCACCCCATCACGTTTATCGGCACGAGCGACAGCAGCACGCTAGCGGTTGGGGCGCTGTTGCCTAGGGCGGTCTACACGTGGACCGTTCCTGCTGACCGCTGCCAGATGCGTTGCAGCACCTGCATCACATGTGCCATTTCTGAGGTTCCCTGGTGAGGCACCCGTGCGTGCTTGAGCTACCTGCCTTTGCTGCGGCAGCACTTTAGAGACACGTTGCGGCCGCCTCTTCAAGGGCGCCATGTTGGTCTTGCAGCAGGGACAGATACGTCAGCAGGCGTGTGTCAAGGTGCATGCCGGCTTGGGTGTACAGCTGACTGCCCTGCAGCTGCCACGTGCTTTGCAAGCCAGTGGTGCACGCCAATTCACCAGCAGGTGCATCCCTGGGCTTGTGTCTTTACCCTGTCACCCGAACGTAGATCCACGGGTCAACCACCTGGTTGAAGAGAGCTGCCTCGATGTCTTCATGAAGCAAGTCCTGTACGCCGTCAATCATGTCCAGGTAGCCGAGCGCCAGCCTCTTCTGTACAACAAACCCGGCAATAAGATTGAGCCTGGTGGATCGCCAGACTTTACTGCAGATGTGATGGTGGCCGGCAACTGTACAGACACAGTTGTTGTTGGCGAGGCCAAGGCAAGTGCTCGATATGCTCAAAGGATGATAACGCAGATCCTTGTGTCCCAGATGTTACAGGGTTGGGGTTGGATAATTTGCAGACGGGTTGTTGGCTGCACAGGCCATGTTGCATGCTAGGAGGCTAGCTCCTCACCTGGGATTCTTTTGAGGTGCCTCCATTTCCAATGCATGCCTGACGCAGACGCCGGGGGTGCTGGAACAAGGCCGCTGCCTATGAGGAATGGAATGCGTCCTGGGGCTATCTATCGGATCAAGGCCTTGACTTCTTAAGAAGTCACTGCTTCACGCTGCTTCAGCACTTGTCTTCATGACCGCTGCAACTTGGGAGCTGTTTCGACGTGCTGCAAAGCTGTAACTTTTGCTCTTATTGCGCAAAGTGGTGGCTGCTGGGTTGCTAGGTTGCGCTGATCAGGTTGCGCTGATCATCATGATGCCAGCCTGGGTGCGCTGGTTCCTTGCCCCCCTTGCAGGCTGCATGGTCGCCGCGTGGCCGTCAAGTCTGGCGACTGCTACAACCGCATGGACGTTCTGCGCCGCCTGATGAACGAGGTTGCTACAAGGCGCTGCAGCACCTGCAGGGTGATGCTATCCCACGCCTGGAGGAGCATGGCTACATGGTGGGTTTGGTGGCCACCTATGGTTTCATGGGCTGATTTGGGAGCCACGGCAGCTTGGGCAGAGTGGGGATTGCAAGCTGTTTTATTTTGGCTGCTGCTGCAGCTGCCGCCCCGGGCCGTGCCCATGCACACTCACCAACACTGCTCCACCTGGCCTGCGATTGACAGATGCGGGAAGGCGCGTACTTTGTTGCGGTGTGAGTTGGTGCTTGGGCAAGCGTGCATTGCTTGTACCTCAGGGTATCATTAGACATGCAGCGCCAGTCTGTTCAGCATCATCATCTGTGAAATTATGAATCAAGCGTTCCGTGCACCACCCTTTCTGGCTGCAGACGCAGCTCATCACTGGGCGCACACACGAGGAGGGGCGTGAGGTGCCCTTGGCGCAGAGGCACGTAGCAGAGCAGGTGCGTACCGCCTCAACTGCCAGTTGTGCCCGCCGTCCCTTGTCTCAGTACGTGCCTTTGCAACTGCGACGCCACTTGTCATTCTCCCGGTGCTCTCTGTTTCATTTGAAGGCGCTGGCAGCCATTCACGCCTCGGGCTACCTGCATGGCGATGTGCGCAGCCTCGGGCTACCTGCATGGCGATGTGCGAAGCGATAACCTCATCTTTGAGGGGGAACTGAAAAGGTGAGACGGCTGCTGGCGGGATGACCCTTGATGCCTGCTGTGGAGAGTTGCCGGGGGTGCCGCTCCCAACCTGCTGACTGTACGATGTTGCCACTGCCTGAAGCCAGGCTGGCCAGGCAGCGGCGCTGATCCTAAATTTCTCAATCTGATGTTGGTGCTGACCCCCGCGCAACTTGACCCTGCATCAATACCCCTTCCCTTGGTGCCAGGTGTTCTTCCTAGATCTTGGCTTCAGCAGGGCGTGCAGCTGCGATGCCGACTTCCGGGCCGAGCTGCACGAGCTGCAGAGACTGCTGCTTCCAAGTCCCACCAGTGTTCACAGCTGGCCACACACTCAGCCACATCACTAGCTGTAGCAAAAGGTGACCTGGTGGCAAAGCTTATGCTGCTTGGCATGTACCAGGTGTCCGTGGATGGTGGCGGACTCAGGCAATCCAGCTCACTGACTTACAGAGCACACACTTGCAAGCTGTGTGAAGCAGGGCTATCCAGGCAGTAGCATCACCTTTGATCGGCTGTTTGCCAAAACTTCTTGATGCCTAGATACATCTCCTGTTACGTGCCCAGGGGACCCTGTGCTGCAATTCGCTCTCATGCTCATCAATTGCCCCGCTCGCGCCGCTGCTGCCACACACACCTGCTTTCATTCTGCGGTGCAAAATCATAGTTGATGTGGCATGGAAGTATGCTCCCAATCAGCCCGCCATGTTTGATAAGATGGGGAATGTCAACATTGTGACTGGGTTGCATGATTATGTGCCGGGGAACCTCAACGGCCTGCCTTTGAGCCCCTGCCCTCTCCACCTTCCAGACGAGTGACTCTGCCCCGAATTCAGCAGGTTGATGCTCTGAACAAAGCTTTGTTAAGGCAGCTGCCAGTGGTGCCCGTTATGGCGCTCAAGCTTGGCAATGTGGTGGCTGCCAGGAAGTGTGGTTGTCATGCTTTGCAGCGCCGCTGAACGCCTTGCCACTGTAGTTTGAGATGGAAGCTCTACTGATAGTTGACACTCAATGCTGGAAGTCGCAATCAGCCTGTTGGCGAGCTGCTTGGCAGTATCTTGCAGGCGAGGCTGTGCGTTTCGTGCTCACGCCTCTCACCAGGCCGCCCTCACCTGAGCTGGCACATTCACAATCTCACAACATGTCTCTGCAACAGCAGGAGATGTGTGCTGCGGTGGTTATTGTTGCCATAGAGAGAAATGCCTGCCAACATCGTACACACCTGTCCGCTGTGCTGCACGCAGTTACAACAACAACGACGCAGTCCGCACACCCTGGTGTCAACCCTGCACGATGTTGAGGCTGCAAGCTAACCATTGACGCATGCTTGCATTAGCACGTGCAAGTCCCCTGACGAGTTTGGGCTATGTCCTGCTTGATGTCATGAAACTACATGAAAGCATGCTGGTTTGAACTGCTGTGCTGGCCGCATCTGGCCCTTGGTGTGTAGTTTTTGCATTTCTGCGGTACGAGCCATCACCAGTGCAATACCTCAGTGTGTAAAGGCCTCACTTGCAGCAGCAGGTTGTTGCAAAGCAGGCTGGTTGCCACTGTAACACAGCAACTAGGGTCCAGGCTCTTGGCAATGACATCCTTCAGATGATCCCTGCAGCAGACATGTTTGGATTCTACTTCAACGTGACCTTTGGTCGCCGCCGCTGATGCATAGGATGTTGCACGGCGCAGCCACAACCTGACAGTGCACATGGCGAGGTAAAGTGCAGGGACGACACTCGCACAACTCAAAAGGCACGTAAATGGCAAGCAGTGCATGCCCTTGGCAGGCGTTGGATACAATTATCATCACCGACCTATGGGGGTGGCAATGTGCATCCGGGGTCTGCACGCTGTTGTGCGATGTGCGGCGGCTGCTGGGGCCAGCTGCCATCACTTTGGCAGCGGGCAGAAAAGGCACGCCAAGCTGATGTGCAAGGGCAGTATCGGGCGTAATGGGTGCAGTGCTTGAGCAGCCTGCCCTTCTAGCCCTTGCATGGTGTTGTGCACATGCAGGGGTGAGCGAGGTGGAATGGGTGCTGCAAGACAGTCATGTTGACTTGTTATCCAAGACGTGCAGGCAGACCATCAACCATGCAGTGTCGAACATGACGATGCTGGATACGTACGAGGAAGATGACATGGACGTGCAGAAGTTTGTGCATGCACATGTGGTGTGGGGGCAGGTGTGGGGTTTCGTCCGCACCACTTGTGCAGCACGCGCAGCAGGGGTCCAGCTAGCGGGCAAGGCTCAACGCCCTGCGCCATGGCGCAGTGCGGTATCTGCTTGGAGGAAGGAGTGCAGGAGATTGGCGAGCTGCCCGGGTGCACCCATGTCTACTGTTTTCCATGCATCTCACGCTGGGCCGAGAGCGAGAACCGCTGCCCGACGTGCCGTGAGACCTTCGGCGCCATTTCACGCAAGCGTTTGGCGCCAGACAGCGGCCATGAGGAGCTGGCGCCTGGCAAGCGACTCAAGGGCGAAGTTCTGGAGACCCTGACCGTGGAGGACAAGCGGCAGGCAGGTGGCAGGAAGGTGCTAGGTTGTGTTGCGCCTGAAGCAGCTGCAGCGGCAGCAGGAGCAGCATGCACCGACCATGTGGTGTGCAGGTGGGAAGTTGACCTCACGAGGTCAGCACTTCAAACAATCGAGCCCAGTTTGATGCATCTGCGCATGCGTGCACCCCTGTCTTGCAGCGTTACTGCCCTGATGACCTGCTGGGTGTGGATCTGGACAACCTACGTTGTGAGATGTGTGGCACAGGTGCGCGCTGCAGCGGCTGAGTTATGTGCACATCTGCGCCAGACACTAGCTGCTTCAATCAATCATGGGCTGCCTGTGCCGCTGCTGTGGCGTTTATGCCTGCAGGCGAGGATGAGGACAGCCTGATGCTGTGTGACGGTGAGCGTGGGGGCTGGGTAGAGGCTGCACGCAATGCGCTGAAGGTGCATGTCGTGCATGCCGCGCTGTTTTCGCGCACCTTTCCCATGCACTGTAGAACTTGCCCCAGCTCGGCAGCCTAGACATGCAGCGTCGTGATGAGTTTGGTTCACAAGGGTGGTGTACCGCTTTCCGCCTGTTCTGCAGGGTGTGACCGTGGCTTCCATCTGTATTGCGTGGGCCTGCCAACCCTGCCTGAGGAGGAGTGGTACTGCCACCAGTGTGTCACGGAGCGCGGCATGCAGGGCCACACCACTGCAGCCAGGGGGCGACGTGGTAGGCGCTTAGGTACGCACTTGCTCGCAATGCGTCTGCTGACAGGCTCCTGCTGAGTACATGGAACTTTCAGAATTACCTCTGTTCACCTGCCGCATACTGAATCACTCTATTACCGCACCTTGAAGTCTATTTATCATGCCCGTATCCCCCTGCATCACCCGCAGGAGTGACTGGGTTGCAGGCAGACCACTTTTCTCACACCACCTCGCTCCTCACTAACAATGAGGAAGACAGTGACAACCCCAGCATGGAGTACAGCTTTGCTGACAGTCTTGGTGACAGCGCGGAGTTCAGTTGGCGGGATGGGGATGCACTGGACTTGTTCCATCGCCGGGGGGCACGCGCGGACTCAGCCATTGTGATCGATGACAGCGACCAAAGCGATGGCAGCGAGGGGCAGGGGGCCCGCAGGGGGCGCGGGGCGCGGCGGCGCGGCGTGGCGCGGGGCAACGGTGCGGCCGTGCCTGTCAGGCAAGCGCTGGCAACGCTGGACCAAGGAGCAAGGCAAGCCCGACGCACTGCTGCCCCTCGCAGCAATAGGCGCCTGGCTGCGCGGCGGGCTGATAGCTCACAGGCCACAGAGCAACAGTCTGCCCTTCCGGGCCTCTTTGCGGCGGTGACTGCAGCCATGTCGGGCAGGGCCGGCGGCACGCAGGGGGGCAGGGCGGTGGGCACGCCGCGTTCTGCTGCGCAGGTGCGCGCGGCGCAGCGTGCGCAACCTGAGGCGGCCGCAGCTGCCCAGGCTGCCAGGCGCGCCAGCAACCGCATCCAGCTGGCCGAGAGGCCTGGGCCTTCGGCGTCCCTTGCGCACGTCGACGAGGGTGTCCCATTGGAGGATCTGCCACTGATCGAGCTGCTGCAGAGGCAACGGGCCGCAGAGGAGCAGCGGCAGCGGAACCGAGAGCGCGCCGCCACAGCGGGGTCTGCGGCGCC
>JAWZTI010000674.1:0-20646 GCA_039880955.1 Chlamydomonas urium
GTGCAGCAGGGGGAGGTGCAGTTCCCATGCGGCCTGGTGAGTGGCATCATATGTGTCACATGGACATTGCCTATCAGTGATACGTCATGCCACATGTACACGGCATGCCCAGCAATGTAGTACATCGCAGTTTCTCCTTGCTCCTGTGCTGGAGAGGAGGCTTACCCGTACGTCATCATCAGCGCATACACACACATGCCAATGCTTAGAGCTATGCCCTATATGCCCCGATGATGGTATTCTTGGATAACAATGATGTCACAATTTGGATGCACAGGAGCAGTGCTCCTTGTGTGCGGTCAGGTAAACTAACTGATGTGCTCCCTGTCCTTGACTGCCCCCTTGTAGCACTTGCACTGGGGAGGCTAGACCCTATACCCTACAGGGTATAGGGTACCGCAACTCGCAACATGTGTATGCACAACGGCAGTGATCCTATCGTACGGTCAAGTGGTTAAACTGATGCGCTCCCCTGGCCTTAACTGCCCCTTTGCAGGTGGCGCTTGCCCTGGGGCGGTTAGACGAGGCGGAGGGCGACATGGCAGCTGCCCTCGAGTGCAACCCCTCGCACGCTCACTACCCACACTACAGGGCGGTCGTGCATGCGCGCAAGGGCGAGCTCAAAGCTGCGGTGCACTGGTAGGAAGATCAGAGTTTGGAGGATTTCAACTAGGGTTCAGGAACCAGGGTTCAGTCCTGGTATTTCGGGTTGAAGGCTGGGCAACAAGCTATTAAGTAAATGGCTGGCTATTGGATTCAGGCTGCAGGATTCAGCCTACAGGAGCCCTCAGGCGGCATGTATGCAAGGGGGACCTTGAAGGGGGGCCTTGGGTGAAAGGGAGCCTACCGTTTGGCGCTGGTGCAAAGTCATACAAAATCAGTAATTCATTATTATTACGGTGGCAGTTGTAAGGTGCTGATGCATATGAGTCATGTGACATGACATGGCTCATGTCACAGCAAAACCCTCTTTGCGTACTTGGTGCCTGCTGGTTGTAGGCACATGATTGCCCTGACCTGCCCCTCAACGAGCGCTACCACCACACCCTCTACCATGTCGGCCTGGTGCTGCACCTGCTAGGGCATAGCACACCTTGCAACCTGTCATGTAACAACTGACCTTACTTTGATGCCTGCCGATCACAGGAACATGGTTGCCCTGACGCTCAACGAACGTTACTACCCCGCCCTCTACCACATCGGGTTAGTGCTGCACCTCCTTGGGCGCAATGCCGAGGCCTACCACAGGCTGGACGCGGCGCTGGAGCAGGCAGGGGGAGGCGCAGGATGGGCGCTCATGGAGGCGCGAGGCAGGGTGCTGCAGGCATTGGACCGGCAGGTGTGATGCATAAGGGGGAGGCGGTGGGGGAGCGGGGCAACAACATGGCCGGAAGAGGGGCAGAAGCCAGAAGGGGGCGTGGAAGTAGCAAGGGTGAGAAGTTACTCATGGAGGCACAAGGCAGGGTGCTGCAGGCTGTGAATCGGCAGGTAAGGGTGGGGTGTTTGCAGGAAAGCAGCGTGAACGATTTGGGTGGAACAGGTGCAGGGCGGGGGGAGGCGCAGGGTGTAAGTGTGAGGCAGGGTGCTGCAAGCTTTGGATGGGCAGGTGGGGTAATAACGTTCGTTCGGGTGAAAACAACGTGGCCAGAGGCTGCTGCCAGATCCAGGCGCGGAGGCGGGCGCTGATGGAGGCGCCAAACAGGGTGCTGCAGGCTTTGATCTGGCAGATACGGGGCAACAGCAGGCAGCAGGGGAGATGACAGGCGGAAGAGGACGTGGTGGTGTGTGTTACAGTTGTTAAAGGCACCGCGAAGGCACATACCACCCCTGTACCAAGTGGGCCAGGATTGACAGGCTCATGACCGAAGGTGGCTCGAAGGCCCCGACGTGACGTGGCAGGGGCTGCCGCTAGGGAGATGGCATGGAAGAGACAAGGGCATAGAAGAAACAAGGTGCAAGCCCCACCATGTAACCAGCACCTACAAGGCAGCTTCCCCAGCTCCGCCGCCCTATGCTGTATGCTGTGGTTCCCAGGCCCTGATTAGGGCACTGGGCCTGACAGGGCAGCTCCTTCGAACTGCCGCCCTGTGCTGTACTGCTGTGTCCCTGTTTATAGGCGAAAGCTTTCCAAGCCCTGCACAGGGCACTGAGCCTTCACATGGCTGACAAGTTCACACGACCCTTGGTGACACTGAGGAACCTACCCAACTTCACCGCCCTATGCTGTAATGCTGTATTGCTGAGTAACAGGCGGAAGCTATTCAGGCCCTGAATAGGGCACTGAGCCTTCAGAAGGCCGACGAGTTCGCACCACCCCTGATTGCAGCCCGCATGTGGTTTGCAATCGCACAGTCGGTGAGTGGTTGTGTGTTTCATGGTCCTGGGGGTCAGCACGAGGGTGGATGGGATGGCTGCTCAAAGTGGGCAGGATGACTTGTTGTAAAAGAGCAAGCAAGCAGGGACGCAATTGTGCTTGCAAGCTGCTCGATTGACTGGAGTTGTGGCGAGAAGCGTGGCGCTTGTTGCTGGGTGGTTGCAGAGCGGCCTCAAGCCTTGCACCTGCCACCCTCCCTGCCACCCTCCCTCTCCCACTAAGGCGATCGCAACCCACAACCCGGCCCTGTTTCGTTCAGCACTGCGCGAGGCCCAGCTGGCGGGGCAGGACGCGGCGTCTGTGTACAGCCTGAGAGGCCTGCTAGCGCTACGGGAGCGGCGCATTAAGTCGGCGCTCAAGTCCATGACCAAGGCAGTCTGGCTGGCGCCCAAGGAGCCCCAGTTTGTGTTCGATCGCAGCCAGGTGAGCGTTTCCCAAGGGGTTCAGGACCCGGAGGAGTCAGGAACGGTGTGTGAGAAGGGCTTGCTTGCACTGAAGTAGCGGTGCTTGAAGTCGGCGCTCAAATCCATGACCAAGGCTGCCAGGCTGGCACCCAAAGAGCCCCAGTTTGTGTTCGATCGCAGCCTGGTGAGCGTTTCCGGAGGATTTGTGCTGTCTGTAGGTCCTGATTGAGTCGGGAACGGTGTGTGTGAAGGGCTTGCTTGCACTGAGGGAGTGGAGCATGAAGTCGGCGCTCAAGTCCATGTGCTCTGCAAAGCTGTTCACTTCCCATGCCTATAGCATAAGCCCTGCAGGTCTGCTTATCACCCCCGCTGCATTGACCGCTCCCAGGCCCACATGGAGCAGGGCTCCCACACAGCGGCAGTGGCTGACCTCACCACCGCCCTGAAACTCATGCCCAGCTGCGCCAGCCTACACTTCCACCGCGCCCTGGCATACTGCAAGCTGGGTGATGATGAGGCGGCGCTGGCTGACTTCGAGTTGGCTGCTGCGGCCATCAGCAGCGGCGGCGGCTCCGAAACCATCGATGCCAGCTCAGCAGCTCAGGACAGCTCCTCCAGGGGCTCCGAAACCAGCGCCAGCGCAGCAGCTCACAACAGCTCTTTCAGAGGCTCCGACACCAGCAACAGCTTACCCGCTCACCACAACAGCGTCAGGGGCTCCCAAACCAGCACCAACTCGCCATCACATGCCGCCTCCAGAGGTTTTGAAAGCAGGACCGTTGGTTCAGTTTCAACAGGCAGTGGCGCAGCAGGCAGCGCAGCTGCAGGGACAGGAGCTAAAGCTGCCGTCGCCACTGCCGCCACCACCACCGCCACCACCACCGCCACCACCACCGCCACCACCACCGTCGCTGCTGCAAGTGCCTACGGCCGGCTGTGCATGGATGCGAGACTGTGGGAAGGCACCAAGGTCATGGCTGGCAGCCCCGTACCGCCGGACCTCACGCCCTCATTATGGTATCACCTTGGTTGTGTGAGGGCGCAGCTGGGGCGCTTCAAGGAGGGGGCGGAGGCATTTGAGCGGGCACGGCGCCTGCTTCCTACGCACCCTGCCATCTTGCACGAGCTCTCCAAGTGCCGGCAGGTATGCGCACAGGTGGTGACTTAAGATGGGGCAAGTCAGGATGGGTTGGCACGTCTCAGAGCGCAGCAAGGGCGCTTCAGACAGGGGGCGGAGGCGTTAAAGAGGGCACGGCGCCTGCTGCCAACGCACCCTGCTATCCTGCACGAGCTCTCCAAGTGCCAGCAGGTAAGCGCAAAGGTGGTGACTGAAGGTGGGAGCGGTTGCAGTGGGTTGGCACGTCTCAAAGTGCAGCAAGGGCGCTTCAGACGAAGGGGCAGAGGGTTTGCGCGGGCGCGGCGCATGCTGCCAACGCACCCTGCGATGTTGCACGAGTTCTCCAAGTGCCAGCAGGTGAGCACGTGTGGTGAACATAGGTGAGAGCAGTTGGCTTGAGCCGGCGTGTCTCAGAGCACAGTCAGGGCGCTCAAACACAGGGGCGGACTTGATTAGGCGGGCGCGGCGGCACCCTGCGACTCTTGAGCCAAGCTTCAACACCGCACCATCTTATGTGCCTCATGTGACCCTTTGCACAGGCGACTGGGCAGTACAAACAAGCAGTCGAGGGCTTTACACAGGTGCGGTACACGAGGTGCGCCACCAGCGCTCTATTTCCATGTCAGGGTATAATCGTGCCTGGCTTTGCAAGCTCCGACAGGCAACGAGCCCACCTCCTCTGATGACTGTGATGTGCGGTACTGCAAGTGCAGGTGCTTAAGCTGCAGCCCCGCAACGCCCACGCCCTGTTCCGCCGCGGCCTGGCCTGGAAGAGCCTGGGGCAGTACAACAAGGCGGCAGACGACGTGCTGGCAGCGCAGGCGCTGGACCCACATGGCCCTGCGCTCAGGTGCGTGGTCAGCCAATGCTTACAGACGCTGTCTTATTTGACCTGACCCAGTTGCATTGTCCCTGTAAGGTTACCTGTGAGGTTATAAACGGTGCGCTGTCGTCATCTTGGTGAAATTGGGACGCTTTATTGTAGCGGCACGGCAGTCCCACGGCATGCCTCTAGACCCTGCTCGCTCAATGTGAGCGTAAGAGTACAGTAAGTGTAAGAGTAACCAGCTGCCCATAATGCTGATTGCATTTTTTGCATGACCCACTTCATTGACGCACCTCAATGCAGGGTTGACTTGCGGAGGCTGTCACCATCAGAGGTAGTGGAGCTGTGCAAGCCAGGGCAAGAGGCAGCCATAGCAGGCTTGCTGCCAATTTAGGCTGCAGACTGCCTTTCACTAGACGCTCATAGGCGTGAACTAGCATACGGCCACGCAGCTCTAGAGTCGCAGTTCAGGTTTGGACACCAGCTGAGGTAGCAGCGCATGTGCTAACACATGAGTATGATGATTGGGCTCAACCTGCAGGCTTTGAATGGCTTCCCCAGTGGCGCTGCAACTCATTTTGCAGCAAGGCGCATAGTGGTGCCATCCGCTGCACAATCAGTAGCGGTGATGTACTACTGTGTAATTATTGGGGAGGCTGCGGCCCGCTGCGTGTCAGAAGTATCTTGCTCCATCCACAGCTCAAGGCATGGAGGCCGCGGTGTCCGCGCTGCTCATACGTGCTGCCTCAAGGGCAGTGTTTGGTCTGCTGTTGTAACATGGGCATCATCCTCGTAATCCTGCCACTGAGAGTTACAATGCAGCGGGCATCAGAATGTGTCCACACCACAAACAACGCGACTCACACCAACAGGAGGCAATAGCTAACTCCTGAGGGCGCTCGACGGAGCTGCTGTGCCATGGTTATACACTCTGAAACCGCACTTCATGCAACCAACACCTTGACAGGGCACTCAGCAAAATAAACAGTTATTGGCGCAGGGAGCAAGTGCGCATTAAGCGAGTGTTTATTAAAATCTCTGTAAATTGAGAAGCATCAGTGCTGTTGATGTGCCTGAGTTTGAGCATCAATGCGAGGGTGGAAGCTTTTGACCATGGTGCATCCTGGTACTGTGAAAAGAAAAACTGCGATGCAAACGCGCCAAAGCCAGGCAAGATACACCACCAAAAAACAACAGTTGCCGTGAGCTGCGGGGTCTATGCTAGGGGTGCAATCATGTCATGTAAGACATGCATTTATTTGCAAGGAGTTTGCGAGAGAGCTACTAACGCAGATGCACAACACTTGCAGGCTGCTAATTCAGCAGGCCAGAGACTAGGAAGGCGCCAGCGTCGAACATGGGAATGTCAAATGGCTCCGCCTTGATGAAGCTGCGCAGCACCTTGTCGTTCAGCAAGGGCAGCGGCTCCACAGGCGCCATCGCCTTGGCCATCGGCAGCTCAACCTTGGGTTCGGACAGCGACAGGGGAGGCAGGCTGATGATGCTGGTGCCCATTTCACTGCGTGCCTCTGAGGCTGACGTGGCAGTGGCAGAGGATGACGTCAGCCAGACGCAAGTGCAGGAGCAGGCCCAGGCTGCAGTGCTGCGCAGCGTGACACGGCCAGCGTGGTAGTGGCGCTTGAACAGCATGCGGTGCACACTGGCACGCAGCTTGGTGGCCGAGCGCGCCAGCAGCAGCTTAACGCTGGCCAGGAAGCGCAGCAGAGCCAACGCCAATGATCGCCGTTGTGATGGATCGCGGGTAGACATGTGTGGGCCCGTCGCTGAGCTCGGCGCCAGCGCGGCCACCAGCAGCAGCATCGGCGCCGCCGAGCCAAGCAGCATCGCCTGATCGCCAGTCAGGGCACAGCACAGCAGCAGCAGTATAGCTATAAATACGAGCGCGGCAGGCTCGGTGCTGTTGCTGTGCCCTGAAAGGCGACCAGGTGTAGCTGCAGAGGCAGAGGCAGATGCCGACGAGAGGGTGCCCGGGCCCACAATGCCCTCCAGCTGTCCGCGTAGCGTTGCGTTCTCGGACGTCAGCTGCAGCAGCATGGTGCGCAGGCGCTTGTTATCGTTGTCCAGGGCTGCCAGCTTGGCCTCCATCTCGGCCCACTGCACCTTCTTGCGCTCGCGCGAGCGTGCAGCAGTCATGCGGTTCTTGGCCAGGCGCCGCTGGCGGCGGCGCTCGGCAGGGTCGGTGATGGAGCGCCAGTCAATCTCGGGCGCCTGTGGTGGGGCCAGCATGACAGACATGAAGCAAGATGGTGTCAGCGCCCCCGGCAACCATGTCTGAAGGATTGCAGTGCAAACTGAGACTGCAACACCCTGGACCTCATCTCGAAAATAGCGCATGTCAGGCTGCCATGGATCTCTTAGGAAAACAAGCATGCCAGGCTGCCAGACGCACCTTGCGCTTGTTGCCGGCCTGGGACTTGCCCTTGCCGCCCTGCATCATAGCGCCCTCGTCGGTGTCGTCGGAACCTTCCGACTCCTCGTCGTCATCGCTCATGGTGCTGCCCAGCAGCGCGGCCAGCTCCTGCGCCTTGACTAGGGAGGGCGGCACCGTTGTTGGCACCGCTGGCGCAGGAGCTGCTGGAGCGGCAGACGAGGTGGGTGCAGCTGGAGCTGCGCAACAGCATCATGCAGGACAGCAGGGATCCTAGACGTGGTTAGACGTGGCGATGCGCACGCAGGTTCGTGCCAATGGACACGCAGGTTCGAGAGACAGGACAACACGCGCTCTCGCCCCGCTGCCAACCAGACCCAACGCACCTGACGACTTGGGGCTGCGCGTGGGAGGGCCAGTGCTGCGCTGCCTGACTAGCCGCACCATGGGCTCGCCCAGGGAGCCCTGCTGACTCTCGTTGCTGGTGGCGGACGAATGGGTGGGCGAGGGGCGATTAGCAGCCAGGGCTGTGCCGCTGCCGCTGGAGCAGGGCTGTGTAACACGGGCCGCGGGCACCATGCAGGGCGGTGGTGCCACGAGCACCTCGCTGGCGCCATGCTCAGTGCCAACAGGGGCAAGCAGAGCGCCCATCATGTCGTCACTAAACAGGTCCTCCAAGTCCAGAGACATGCCGCCAAACAGCGACTCTCCGCCAAACAGCGGGTCGTCGCACAGCATGCTGGCTGCCATGGTCGTGGAAACGTCGTCTTGCTCGGGGACGCCAGCGTAGGCCCGTGGTTCTAGAAACAGCGTTTGGTGTGCACAATAGCTGGGTGAATGGTGAATGGTGAATGGCTGGAGGGTCGCGGGCTAGGCCAAGTTGGGGGTCGGGGGTGTTTAAAAGATAGGGTGATGGTAGCAGCCCGGTGTCCCTAGGTAGCTGACTCCTCACCATCCCCTTACGCGCCATGGATGTAATGCGCAGTGCTTTGCTTTGTGCGCTGGCCATGCTCTGGTCCCAGTGCAGTGCGCAATTGCATGGGCCACTTAGTCGGTTCTCGAATCCAGTGCTGTGACGTATATCAAGTGCTTGAAAGGGCAAGGGCACAGGTTCCCTGGTATGCAGTGCTGCATAGGCTCTGTCTGATTCATATATCGTAGTTGGGACCAAGGACCTTTGATCTCGCCCAATGGTCTGTTTACCAGGCATGTGCATCCTGGAACATGTGCATCCTGGAATGCACCTTTTGTTGCGCTCCTGCTATTTTGAGGAAGAGACCAGGGCAGGCGTGATCAACAGGGCGCCAAAAGCCTGGGGTTGCTCATGCTACTGAACACTACTAAGCAAACAGCAGCTGAGCAGCAGCGCGAAATCGCTACAAAAACACGCCAGGAAATATCTTCTCTGCCCTCACCTTCCACACTGACCGTGCAGCTCGCTGACGCCCACTTGGCGCGCGCACTCCAAAGCAACATGACCTGTGATACAGCAATGCAGCGTCACTTATGGCCTTGAGCCCTTGGCAGCAATCGCACTAGGGCCACTGCATGTATGCGCATCGCCTTCCGCAACGCAGCTGTGCGCGTGTCTCCATGGCGCCGCGGTCACAGGCCATGCAGCAGCCCCAATGCTTGCGCTGCCCCCGCCAAGTAAGGCCTCGGCATGCACAAATTGAACTGCAGCAGCATGCGGCATGAACCGCTGCGCATGGCTACAAGTATGACCAGATGCCTGCCTGCTGACTGCTGTAGCCCGTGGCCAAGCTGCTCTCAGGCAAAGCACCGAGCAGCAGCATGGCCAGCACCTCGCAGCCATGCACATGTTGCACGCTGCAGCGACGTTGACAGCCCCTCAGCAGCGTCAGCAGAGCACACGACACATAGCAGCAGCACGACTGCCAGCCACCTTGACGATCCTGAGACCAGCAGGGCTGCGCTCTCAAGAGAAGCTTTCCAACGGCGGCTTAGCTGGCGGCTGTCGATGGCTGTTGCTGGGCTTCGGCGCCGCCTGCGTGCAGGCGAGCTCAGCCAGGCGCAGTTTGAGGCGGAGACCGTTGCGGTGCAGCGGCGGGTGACGGCGGCGGCTGAGGCCGCGGCTGAAGCGGGAGAGCAGTGCGGCGGCGACTGCATCGCCGCAGAGACCGCGCTGCTGGCTGCGTGGCCGGACATGCCCCAGAACAGCCCGACAGCTGACGGTTGGCAGCAGTCAGCAGCGGGGGAGGTCGAGGGAGAGGAGGAAGGCACAGAACAAGGCGAGCAAGGGGAGGGGGAGGGGGATGCAAGCCAATACATGCTGCTGCCCCTGGGCTCTGAAGCACAGGCGCGCGTGCTTCGTGCTTGGGCGATCGGGGAGAGGGCGCGGCTGCGGGTGCTTGATGAGGAGGGGCACATGCAAGGTGTGGGTGAGGCGCTGGCAGAGGTGGACGAGAAGCTCGCGAGATGGCTGAGCGTGGTCAGGGCAAGTGGGCAGGCAGCGGCCAAGGCAGCAGAAGGGCAGATAGATGCCGTTGTCTCAGCGACGCATCATCAAGCCATGGGACTGGAGCAAGGCACTGCAGCAGCAGCAGCAGCAGCAGCAGCAGCCGATATACAGGACCCAGAGGCGCAGCTGCCGCCAGAGGCGAAGGCGGCGCTGTCAACCGCCGCGGCGCGCCAGCAGCAGGCCACGGTCGCGGCTGCGCCGACCAAACGCAGGCTGCGCAAGTCGCTGGCCTCGCGGCTGCGCAACACGCTGCTGCGCCTGCGCCGCCAGTACGACGCACAGCTGCTGGCGTACGGGCAGTACTTATATGAGTGCGAGGCGGTACGGTCCCAGGCCCAGGCGGCCGCGCAGGCGGCTGCTGAGGCCATGTCCAGCAGCAACGCAGGCGGCCTGCAGGCGGCGCAGGTGGCGATCAAGCAGGCGTGGCCTACGCAGCTAACAAGCACTCCGCCGGCGTGGCTGTCTGAAGCGGGGCAGCGCGCGTGGGAGGAGGCGGCCAAGCGCAGGAAGGCGCGTACGCGCACGCTGGCTACGCGGGCGCGGGCGGGGCAGATCAGCGAGCTGCAGCGGGGCCAGGCGGCGCTGGAGAGCGGCCGCGTGTTTGAGGTGGAGGTGCGGCAGTTGCTGCGACGCGTGCAGCCGCTGGATACGGTCGCCACCCCGTACAGCCCGCTGCAACACCTGTGGCAGCCCGCAAGGAGCACGCCGTCGCCTGCTGCATCTGCAGGCAGGCCCAGGGCTACGGGCTCGACCGCTGGGCAAGACGTGCAGACGCCGGGAAGTCCACGGGTAAGGGCACGGAAGGCGCGCGTGCCTGCAAGCAGCGGCGAGGCTGCAGGCGGCGAGGGGGCAGGCGAGGGGGCGGCAGGCGCTGCAGCAACGAGGGAAGGGGCTGGGTTGCAGGGTGCAGGGATGGCAGGAGGCCGCGCTGGCTCGACACGTCGCGTTCGGCGCGCAGGCCAGGCATACGCTACTTCAGCGATAGAGGCGCCGCCCGAACCTGCATTAGAGGCATGGGTGGCAGGAGCGGAGAGCGCGCTTGGCACCATTGTGATATCGACGCGGAGGCGGCACGTCGTGGCCTCGCCTGAAATGAGCGCTCATCCGCCCAGGCGGGGCAGGAAGCCCAAGCCCAAGCCTGAAGGGGTAGCAGGGGCAGGCAAGGTGGGGGCGAAGGGCAAGGCAGCTGCGACGGGGACAGGGGCGTCATCGGGGAGGCCCAGGGGCCGGCCCAGGAACGTGCTGACTGCTGGCGATGGTGCGAGTATGGTGGAGGTTGCTGCTGCTTCTCGTCAGCAGGTGACGGCGCAGGCCGGCACAGGTGTTGCTACGCGGTCAGGCAAAGCTGGTACGGCAGGCAACGGCACAGAGCGACGGTCGGCGAAAGCCCTGGCCTCGCGAATCGGCACCCCGCCTTCACCTAGCAGCGCCCCTTCGCCCACACAGCAGTTGGCAGCGGCAACAGCTGTCGGCGCCGCCGCTGCCAAGATGGGCCCAGCATCGGTCCTGAGCGCAGAGGTGATGTCAGGATGGCACGCAGAGTCGCAGCGCAGCTGGGATGCAGCCACCGCCGCGGCTGCACACGCCTGGCTGCTCAATAGCAGCAGCAGCAGGACAGGTCAGCTGAGGCAGCCTTTGGACACTCAGGACCAACATGACCAGCATGCCACATCTGCGGCAGATGAGGACGTGGGACTTGCAAACACTGGCTATGCGAAGCTTGCCGCTGACGAGCGAGTGCAGGCGATGCTGGGCATCATTGCCACCATGGAGCAACAGCTGGCGCGGCTCCAGAGTGCGGGTGTACTGCCTGGGCAGCAGCAGCAGCAGTACGACGAGAGGGTGGCGCAGTACCGAGCGGCGATTGATGCCGCGCTGCTCGGCATCCAGCGCTATGTCATGAAGCGCGATGCCCACGTTGGCGACTGAGGTGGCCTGGCCCTACTGGCCCCACCAGAGGCTGGTAGGCTGCCTTGAATGGATGATGCCCATGTGAATGAGGTATCGCTGCCATCGCTTTTAGGTCCTTCAAGCATCTTGCGCGCTGCAGTCAGCTACTGTGCTGTTGCGGCTGATACCCATGCACTCTCTTTGTGTGTTTCCCAAAACATTCATTTCAAGTTCCTTCTCTCGTGTCGCATGCTATGGGCCATATAGATATAACCATGTAGACATCTACAAGACTTGTAACAGCTCATCGAGTTGGTGTGGGACCTGACCCACTGTGCCTTGTTGCCAGAAATCCTTCGCATCGGCACTCCCCGCTAGCACAGCACCATGGCCGCCCTGCTATCCAGCAAGTCCGTCAACGCGATTGCCCGCTCTCGCGGCGGCGCACGCGCTGCAGCCCCTATGGTCCCCATCCGCCCATGCCTACACGCTGCCCAGCACGCCAAGGTGCGACGCAACGATTGCTGCAAGGGCGCACGACCAATTGGTACCGCATCGGCTCCGTTTCTGCGCCGCATGCCACATCGACAGGCTGACGATGCATGTCAGCCACATTGCTGACCGACATGCACCGCCGCCACCGCAATCCTGCTCTCCTGATGCTCAGGCTGGCTCCATCGCTGCGCACGCTGCCTCGCCCGTCAAGGAGAAGTGGGATATCTCCGTCTTTGGACCCAGTGAGTGCCCTTTCAGCCCATCATGTTGACCGAAACCCCAGCGGCACTGCACTTTGATAGCACTGCGCCAGTGATGTCATTCCAGGGTCGTTCCTCATACACAGGGTGTAACTGACCGAAGGATAGGGTAGAATTGCCGCCTATACTCATCACATTCCTCAACATCAACGGTCATTGCCCCATCATGCTGCACCTTGCAACATCAGTGTCAACTAACCGTCATGTGCTCTTGTGTACTGCATGTGAGCAGGCGAGACCAGCAACCGCGCTGGCCTGCCCCAGCTGATCACCAAGGAGCAGGTCCAGGCCCTGGAGGTGAGAGGCCTTGATGGTGGGCCTGTAACAAAAGTGTTTCATGCAACCTCGGGCCGCCTCGAGGATGCCTAGCAATTAAACTTGGAGCGATGGAAGTGTGGCAGCATAGCAGTGCACCCTACCGCACACTGCGATCCACACGCCATGTACTGTAAGCTGTCCTCGCGTGATGTTGGTGTCAACATGGCAATCTGTACATCCTGAGAAGCTGTACAATAGCCTAAAAATGCCCCATGGATCCTTAGGACTGTGAACGGCCGACTTTGCTGACTCATTGGCGTTTGCAATGCTTCCGCTCCCATGCACAGTCTGAGCTGGACCAGAGCCCCTCCATCGCCGCCCTGCGCCGCTTCAACAACGCGCTGAGGAACTTGCCCGCTGACCGCTGGGGTGAGCAGGGCAAGGCTGAAGGGCACTTGGGAATGCTGCCCATAGGGCCTGCCTTGTGGCGTAGGTTCCTAATTTAGTGTTCCAGGTGGCTACATATGTTTCATGGCCTCATGTGCCACATGATTACTGAGCATAATGCAACATCACACCATGAGCGGTTTGGTGTACGAGAGGAAAAGGGCTTCTTGTAGCGCTGCTTGCCTGCCTGACAGTACTTGCCTGCCTGACAGTACTTTGCCTGCCTGACAGTACTTGCCTGCCTGACATGCATGCCCGCCTGCCTGACATGCACGCCCGCCTGCCTGCGGGATGCCCTGCCCTGTGCAGAGGCTGTGCTGACCCCCGCGTTTGTGGAGCTGTGCTACAACCTGGAGTCCTTCAACCCCGCCTTCACCAGCTGCCTGCTGCAGGTGGGGCGCCGCACACATGCATGGGGTAGGGTTTGGGGTCTAGGCTGCCGACTGCATGTAGGGCTGCTCATTTGGGCATGGGCAGGGTTAGGGCGGGGTTAGGGTAGGATAGGGTTCGCAGCCAAGGCTGCCTGTTGCAGGGCGGGCAGAGGTTACATGGTCCAGGGCAGGGCAGGGTTCACAGCCGTCAATAGGCGCGAGTGTGAGCAGTGTAGAAGCTCAACCCTCTTACAAACACCGCGCACTGTCCCGGTGTTATGCTCGCAGGTGCAGCGCACCATTGGCGTGAGCGACTATGTGCGTAGGGACCTTGCCCTAAAAAACCTGATCCAGCCTCTGGCCGGCGAGTACGGCATGCACAACAACCAGCCTCAGCGTGAGTGGGAGATTGAGCAAGGGAGTGAGGTGACGGGAAGTGGTGCTTGAGTGGCTCGTATGGCATGAACAACAGCCAGTCCCAGCGTTAGTGGGATGCGAACCACGGTTGTGAGGTGACGAGAAGGTGGCATTTGAGTGCCCAGTACGGCATGTACTGCAACCAGCCCCAGCGTGAGTGAGATATCGAGCAAGGGAGGGAGGTAATGGCACGGTGGTGCTTGCATGGCGAGTACGGCATGCACTGCAACCAGCCCCAGCGTGAGTGAGATATCGAGCAAGGGAGGGAGGTAATGGCACGGTGGTGCTTGCATGGCGAGTACGGCATGCACTGCAACAAGCCCCAGCGTGAGTGGGAAACAAGGACGCACATGTTGGTTGCCAGACTGCCCTGCTACGCGCGCCTCGCTCTGACAAGGCGCAACACCCTGCTTGTTTGTCAATGAGAGGTCACAAGTGCTGGGTTCGAGGTACAAGGTGTAGCTGTTCTGACTAGTTGTCTGGAAGCAATCCTCACGTCCCACATGGCCTGCCCCGCCTGCTGCTCCCCCTGCGCAGTCAAGACCCACCGTGAGCTGTTTGCCGACTTCTTCGCCAGCCTGTTTGGCTACCCCCTGGAGGACCTGATTGCCAAGGGCGCCCCTGACAGCGGTGCCCAGGCCATGTGGGCTGCCATGTCCCGTGACATCATGACTGGCGGCGGCAAGTACTCCGACGCCATGTCCCAGGTGCGGTCGGATTCAGGGCTTGAGGGGAGAGGACTGCAGGGGGTCGGGAAAGGTAGCGAGAAGTGCAAGGGCCGGCTTGTGGGATGCGTAGGGTTGCGATGTCTCGTGACATCATGGCCGGTGGCGGCAAGTACTCCGACGCCATGTCTCAGGTGTGGATAGACCCGTTGTTGGGAAGACAGCTGGGAGGAAACATAGCAAGAGGTGAGCAAGAGGGGCTTGCCTTGTGCGTTACCAAGGCTTGCCATTTCTCATGATGACATTACTGGTGGCGGCAACGAACAGCAAGGTACATTACCCCTGTTCCCTGTCCCCTACCCTCCTTGATTACAGGCCAGCTACGCGCTAGGCTACAACCTGGCCATCGAGTACCTGGCTGACTATGAGAAGACCTGGATGCTGGACAGCTTCCGTGATCTGGACACCCGCATCTTTAGCGGCCTGGGCAAGAAGGTGGACTGGATCTTCCTGGAGGTACACGCCGAGGGTGAGTGACCGTTGGCCATGTTGCTGGAGCAGGGCAGGAGGGGTGGTTGGGCAGCTGGCGAAGGTGGAGGGGCACATAGTGGAAGGGCGCTGCAGCCCGCCGCACCCCTGCTGCACCCCCCCTTCTCGGTCCAGTCCTTAACCCGCTACACCATCACACTGCTCACACTGTGTGCGCAGGCGAGGCGGAGCACGCCGCCATCGGCCACAACGCGGTGCTGAACTTTGTGCCTGCTGAGCACATGGACATCCTGCGCGACGCCATGAAGGACCACGACCGCGACTTTGCCGCGTTCTACAACCATGTTGCTGACCTGCTGGAGGCGTAACCAATGGTCGTCACATTGTCACGCTTTCACCCACATCGCGGGACTAGTTTTCACTCACACCCAACACCTGACTCCCAGGTGCACCTTCGGCGTGACATTCGACGTCAATGTACAGTGGCACTACATTGCTAGGACCAGGGCAGTACCCGCAGCGGCCGGAACAGCGCAGTGCAGACTGAGATTGCAGCAGCTGTGCTGCTGACTGTGCCTTCTGCGTTGGACCAAGGGCCTATTCCAAGCAGGCCTGCCATGGCCATACCCAGGCGACCTTCCTTGATTCAGAGCTATGTTTAGCGCACAGTGTTAGTTGGCCTGCTAGGCTTGCACTTGCTTATCTCCCAGCACATCCTCAGCAATCAGCCATCCTGATGCTCTTAAGCAAAAACACCCCGACTCTTGAATACACTCACCGTTTGTGACTGGCCTTGTACTGATCAATTTGGCTGTAAACGGCATCAACAAGAGGGGCACAGGGCACATAGGCGTTATGCGTCAACTCCAAGGCGCGTTGAGATCCTGAAAGATGCAAGGCACAGCTCAATCCGGACAGCTGCAGGCCCTGCACCGCAGGTGCATGTGCCGTCTCTCGTCACCTTGACCTAGTAACTGCAGCCCTAGCTTGGTATGGTGGTCCGCAATCATAGGACAGTCCCTCTCATGCTGGGTCCTGCTCATCCGCTTAAGCTGCCAGGCAGCGACCAGGCGCAACATGCGTCGTTCAAGGCTGTGATCAGCTTTATTGCAGTTTGTTATGCAGCAGTTGGTCATGTCAGTGAGAGGGTTCAACTTGCACATGCATTCAGCACGCGAGAGGCATGCTGATGACATGCCGACATCAGGCACACAAGAAGACAGAATGCAGCGCCAAAATGCCCACACAAGTTGGACCTGCATGTTCGCACCTGCAGCGCGCCTTGTAAAAGTAGTTGTTTTCTTCGTAGGCGAGTTGTCAGGGAGCAGTAGAGACTGCTTTTTTCTGTGCCGCAGGTCAGGTGTGGCGTAGGGGACCGCGCACGCACGCTTTCGTCCCAAGCTAACCTAGGCTTCAGCCGGGGTGCCTGATTTCGCCTATGATCATGGAGGCAGCTTTTCTATGCCCAACTTGAATAACTTGAGCCTTTTTGTTGGCCCAACAGTGTAGGGGGTCGTCATACTTGTGTGGCGACCCCGGGCCGCTGACGAGCCTGTAACACCAAACACCAAACACACGGCTTGCTGTTCCTCAGTGCGATCTGTGTGCTTGAGAGCAAAAATGCATTGCTGAAAGGCGGTTGAGGCTGCCGTGCGTCCAGCTCAGAACGTGACGCAGGTCCCTTGGCAACAGCGTGCCTATCATGAGCGCTTGGCCTGGTATCCCGCGGATTGACCTGACAGTGTTGTCAGCAGATTCGCCCATTGTGATCGAGCTGCTGGACACGGACGATGATGATGATGCGGAGCCCGCACAGCACGCGTCGCACGCAGTGAGGCTTGCTCTGAGCTAGGATCCATGCATGTTTGTATGAGCATAGCTATAACATGTTGCCCTTGCTGCAGCAGGAGCCCTTGGCATTAGGGGTGTGGGCACGGGCAGCAGCAGGGGTGTGGGCAGGGGCAGGGGCAGGGGCAGGAGCAGGGGCACGAGCAGCAGCAGGAGCAGGGGTAGGAGGACGGGCAAGCGTAGCAGTAGATGCAGCTGGGGAAGTAATTGCCTGCCATTGCAGATTGGCTGTGTTTGGCTGTGTGTGAGCTGTGTGAAAACCGAGCTGGACAAGCGTCAAGAATCTGGACAAGCGTCAAGAATCTTGACTCAAGTTGGACAGCAGCAGCAGCCACCTGTCGTGACGGTAGGGCTGACATATGGTAACATAGTGTTGCGAACATTGGGCTGGGATAATTCCTCGCTCCACTACCTGCACTTGCCGGGTCAGGCAAAACACATGAGAGATATCCTTTAGCAGTTGAATTTGCCTTCACAGCCTGTTGTTGTGTGTTCAGTAATGTACTGTTGTTCTGCGCTCAGTAACATGCTGTTGCCTGCTGCCATGAGTTGCTGCAAAAATATTCATTTTACCGTGCTGATTGTGTAACGCATTTTGTGTACTGCTTCAGAGTCCTCCCCTGTGCACGGTTGCTGAGCCGGTGCTCAACATACCTCATGGCAGCACAATGCTTGTTGGCGCAGTTGACACGGCAAGCACCTCAGGGAGTATTGACAACGCGGTCATGGCAAAGCGCCAGAGACAACAGCGGCACGCACACTTAGGCTGGACACATGTCCTACACAAAGCAGTGGCACCGTCTGCTGTTGGTGTTGCAAGCCACTGGCGCGGCGTGTTATGGGATGGATTAGGTGCGGATTTGCGAAATCAGGGAAGAGAAGCACACTGGCTCGGGGAGTGTAAAGTGCGAGATGCAAGGCGCGAGATATGAATGGTCAAAGGTTAGGGGAGTTGACACAGCTTATGGGCATTGATGCTGTACGCTGACAGGCAGGTCAGCATCTACGCATTCAGGTCCGACCCTCTTTTCCACCAGTCCAACCCTGGGTCAGAAAGAAAGAAGGAACTCCGCCCTGAGGCGTAAGTTCAGGAAGGGCAAGGTCCGCAACCCTGCATCAGGTTGAGTCAGGGGGGTGAGGCCGACCTCCGGGAGTGGTGGCAACCTCCAACCTGAGTTGATGCATCCCAAACCAAGCACAGGTGATACAGTCAGGGTCCTCTGGGCCCTTGAGGTGCCCTATGGACTGCAGAATGGCCTACCTACCTGCTCTTCACCTGCCTACTGCCCACACTTTGTTCGTCCTTTTTATAGGCCGCCGATTGTTATGCACTCAGAAGCCAGGTGCTAATGAAGCCTTTGGAGAGTGGAGCGCGGCATGCATGCACTCCAAACCCTGCTGATTGCTTTATAAATGCTCTTTCGTCGCCCTCAACGGGCAGCTGCCCAGGTGCAGTTAAGCTGCAGGGCACTCGCCCTTCCTGCCCTGCACCTGCATTTTATAGGTTCAGACCTGCCAAAGGCAAACAAGCTGCGGTTGGACAGGTACAGCGACAGACGAACGCAGCTGCCAGCAGCTGAAAAAAGGGTTGACCTGGCTGCCTATAGACCTGCCTACAGCTGGTGGGGAACATAGACGTAGTTATAGTTACAGCTGCCCAGAGATGAGCTGTAAGCTATGTGTAGCCATGGATAGGCAGGTCGCCGCCGGCCGCCCCCGCCCCTGCACCACTGCCTCCCATGCCACCCCCACCACTGCCCCCGCCCCGGGCTCCGCCCTCCTCGCCCCCACCACTCCCAGCACTGCCCCCGCCCCCGGCACCACTCTCCTCGCCCCCAGCACCACTCCCGCCCCCACTACCCCAACCGCTGCCGCCGCCGCTGCCCTCACCACCGCTGCTGGTGCCACCTGCAGAGCCTGTGCTATCCCCCGGTAGGTAAGGGTGGGGAGTGGAGACGGCCTCCGCCGCCCATGCTGCGATCTGTGCCATGGCCCGCTCGTTGAGGCGTGATCGCAGGAAGCGCAGGGCCAGGCGCTTGGCGTAGATGGCCTCTTCTGGCATACCCTGCAGCAATAGTAACAGCATGGGGCACCATCACATACATATCACATACAAGGGGCTTTGAGGCTCAGGGCTAGGCGCTTGCCGTAGACACCCGCCTCTGGCATGCCTTGCAGCAAGAACGGCAGCACAACGTGTCAAGGCGGCGTGTGGAATGCAATGCATTGCAAGAGCATGGTGGTTGGTGTAGACACCCGCCTCTGGCATGCCCTGCAGCAAGAACGGCAGCACAACGTGTCAAGGCGACGAGTGAAATGCAATGCATTGCAAGAACATGGTGGTTGGTGTAGACACCCGCCTCTGGCATGCCCTGCAGCAAGAACGGCAGCACAACGTGTCAAGGCGACGNTTGGCGTAGACACGCGCCTCTGGCATGCCCTGCAGCAAGAACGGCAGCACAACGTGTCAAGGCGACGAGTGAAATGCAATGCATTGCAAGAACATGGTGGTTGGTGTAGACACCCGCCTCTGGCATGCCCTGCGACGGTGGCAACATGGGGCATTTGAAAATGTGTGTCAGATGCTTTGAAGTGCAGGGCCAGTCGCTTGCCATAGACGCCCTCCTCTGGCGTGCCATGTGGCGGTGAACACAGGCGCATCAGAGAAGGTGTGTGGCGCTTGGGCAGCTACTCGAAGAGATTCACACACCACGCCTCTGCCTTGGTGCACCCTTGCATCCCTCACCCCAGCCCCCTCACCCACCCATGCTCCCATCCCCCGCCCTGGTGTCCTCTTGCTATGGAGCACATACTCACTAGGATTCGGACCATGACATCCATGTGGTTCTCATGCGGTCGTTGCATACCACACACCAGCCTCCATCACTCTTCAAGCCCTTTAATCACAGCCCCCCTTATCAACAGATTTACACGTTGTGTCCCCCCAAGACCTCCTTGCCACTTACCAGGCTCCGGACCATAACGTCCATCTGACTCTCGTGTGGATGTTGCATGAACACCATGCTCTTGTCAAGGAACCTGCACAGCACAGCACCATGGGCAGGCATTATGGCTGCCTAAACAACTTGTAGGATATGATGCTGTGTGGCTGTGGCTCTTCCTCAACACTACAGCCAGCTGCTGCAACTTATAGGATAGGATGCCGTGTGGCTGATAAAATACAGCCTCAGCGCTCAAGCCTGCGCATGCCGCAGTTTTGTTTTTTTCAGCAGAGGCACCGCAGCAGGTTGCTCAACACTTGCTTCCCACATTACCTCCTTGACACCAGCTGGTCCCTAGCTCTCTTGGCCTGCCCTGCCACACCCTCAATGCCAGTGACCCCATGCCCCCCTCCACTGCCCTTTTCCCCCGCGCCCAGCCCTCTCTTTCCTCCTGCCCAGCCCCTCGCTTTCCCCTTCCCTGCTCTGCCCGCTGCCCTGCCCTGGCCCCCTGCCCTGCTCCCCTCCTCTGCCCCCTTCCCACCATCGCGCCGCCCCGGCCTCTGCCGCCAAACCCTTGCCTGTAGGCGCGCAACAGCTTGATGTCTGCTATGATGGGGGTGGCGGTGATGAGGGAAGTGATGACGGTGGAGCTGAACTTGCGATCAAAGTAGGACTGCAAGGGGGTTGGAGGGGCGAGGGTAGGAGGGGAAGCTATGAGTGGTGATGGGATGGAAAGGACACTAAAGTGTGGGCAGTGAAGCCGGACTTGATAGTGGGCAGTGGGGCTGAACTTGCGGTTGCAGTCTGAATGCGAGGGCATTAGGGGGATGGAGGGTTGAAGGGCAGTTGAGAGGTAAGCAAGAGACACAGGCGGTGCTGTGGGATTTGAGATTTGCACCTCAGCCAGTACCCGCCTTGCACCTCAGCCAGTACCCGCCTTGCACCTCAGCCTGTACCCGCCTTGCACCTCAG
>JAWZTI010000675.1:0-11375 GCA_039880955.1 Chlamydomonas urium
GGGGCTGGGATCCTGTACGCACCTGTGGCACCTTCCAGACTGTTATCAATCAGCCTTTCTACGTGACCACCTACTGACCTGCCACGTACCAGCCTACCTACCAACCACCTACCCACCAACCTACACAGTGGTATAAAGCACCAATCTAGTACCCACCAACCTACCTACCTGCCTGCCCTCTGCAGGAGTGAGGCAGGTGCTTCGGGTGCTGGGGGGCGAGGATGAGTCAGCGCTCGTCGCCGCCACCTCCCACTGGCTGCAGCTGCTGGTAGCAGAGCTGTTACACCTACGCCCTAATGTAACTGCCCGCCAGCACCTGCGCGCCCTAATGGAGCACTGCGTGTCCATAAGCGCCGGGCCAGGGGGAGCAGCGGGGCAGCAGGAGGGGGTGGTGCCGGTGCTCAGCCTGATGAGCGACTTGCTGGAGGTGAGAGGGGTCGTAGCCAGGCAGCTTCAGGGGTGTTGTGGGGATGGCTGTAGTGTTCACACTTCACACATGGGGCACAGGATGGCATTGGGAGCCGTCGCTTTGCGCCTGTCAGCGGCTTGTAGGATGTCAGGGGCTGCCAGGTGTTTGCAAGGGAGCGGCAGGTGCCTGTTTGTGGATGAGAGTGCAGCACCTGTCCTCACTTGCAGCTCATCACACCCTCCTTCCCAGCCCGGCAGGCACTTTACAGGTGCACATGATTGAGGTGCTGAGCAGCAATGGTGTTTCGCATTCTCCCTTACATGCCACACATCAGGACCTCCTCCCTGGCCCTCCCCTGCAGGCGTGTGTTGAGGCTGAGGTGCAGCGCGTGGTGGAGGTGCTGAGCAGCAGTGGTGCGGTGTCCCCTTGGTTCATGGCGCACATGTACGAAGTCATGAGGGCCGCCCCCCGAACCTCAACGACCATCGACAGACCGCTGCCGCTGTTTGGAGGGGACCAGGTGATGAGGGAGGGAGAGTGGGGAAAGGGGGGCTTGTGAGAGGGTCTGCGGGGTTGGTCTGGGCATGGACAGATGCAAGAGGTCAGTGTGGGTTTGTCGAGGCAGTGGTGAGGGGACTAAGGGGTGGGGGCTGGACGGAGGACAGTGGGAGGACATTGAAGGCGGAGGGAAGCGAGGCAGAGTAACGTGTACCAGGTACAGAAGGTGGAGGAAGGCGACAGAGTGGGAAAGAACGGGCGCTGGGAGCAGGGAGCAGCTACAGAGGGGGTGACATGGATGCTGGCATGCCTGCGTCGCACCCCTCCTCCACGGACCCTTGCACCCGGCAGGTTGAGCGGTGCTGTTCGCCTGCTGTTAATTAACGCGGCGGAATGACACGCTGTCCTCCTTAGGAGTACTGACACCTGTGGTCTCCCAGAGACACTGCCCTCTCCCCCTCTGGCAGGTTGAGTACTGGCGCCTGCTGTCATCTGAGATGTTGGCATCACACACTGCCCTCCTCTTCCACTACCCCTGACAGGTTGAGTACTGGCGCCTGCTGTCATCTGAGATGTTGGCAATCCACAGTGCCCTCCTCTTCCATTACCCCTGAAAGGTTGAGTACTGGCGCCTGCTGTCATCTGAGATGTTGGCATCACACAGCGTCCTCTTCCGTTGCTTGCCAAGATGTGGGCATCACACCCTGCCATCCTCGCCCCCTGCTCCTGGCTTGCACCTGCTGCTTGCTATGCTGTTGGAGCCGCAGCACAGTCCTTCTGACCTTTTGCCCCCAGCAGGTTGAGTACTGACGTCTGCCGTTTGCTGGCATGTTGCAGGTACAACACTGTACTTCTCCACTCTGCCCCTGCCAGATTAAGTATCGGCGATTTGCTGCTTGCTCACACGTGGGAGCCACAATCCCGTCCTCCTCTTCCTCTGCTCCTGGCAGGTAGAGTACTGGCGCCTGCTGTTCGCCGAGATGCTGGCATCACAGCCCTCTGCTTGGAGGTTATCCGTCCAATACCTGGCATGGTGCCCCAGCTACGGCGGGGATGCCGCAGAGACACTCCTAGAGTCACTACCTGTGCGTGAGCGTGAGGGGATGCTGGTCGGGAGGAGCTTTTGGCGCATGTGTGTAAAGTCCCTAGGTGCTGGTGCACGATGTTGAGCCCGTGTTTTACTTGGCTGGTGTCGGCAGACGGACAGGCTTGTCTTGCGCCAATGAAGTAGGGCACCCCCAGGTGTTTGTACTAGGGTTTGTCCTCCAACTGACCCCTGCTGCTTTGCCTCCCACTGCAGCTGGGCCCAGGCGGCCCCTCAAACCCCAGCCAGGTGCACCACATCCTTCTCACATGAGCCCTCCCGCCCGCCCCTGGGGACTGGCTTAATGGTGCACCTTCTCACCATGCTGCCTCCCTCCCCTTCCTGTGACCCCTGCTGCTTTGCCTCCCACCACAGCTGGTCCCAGATGGCCCAGCAGGCCCACGGCAGGTCCAGCACAACCTTCTCACATGCACCCTCCCGCTCCCTTTGGACTAGTCAATTGAGTGCACCTTCTCACGTTGCCCCTGCCCCTGCATCCCCTGACCCACCGCAGGTGGGCCCCGACGGCCCCTCAGGCCCCAGCCAGGTACACCGCATCCTACATGCATGCGACTCCCACGGCCTCTCCACCAGCGCCACCGTCGTCTGCCGCTCTGCAGCCTCATCGTCTTGGTACTCGGGGCGGGTGGGGCAGGCGGCGGAGTGGCTGGTGCGGGCAAGGGACGAGCAGCGGCTGTCGGCAGTGCTGGAGGCAGTGGTGGGGGAGGTGGCGGCGGCACTGTCGGCAGCAGTGGGCAGTTACCAGGTGCGAGAGGAGGGGGCGGGGGAGCAGTGAGCAATGTGGAATCACGACCGAGGAGTTGTGAGATGTGGCAGAGAGAGCAGCAGGCTAGATACAGTTTTGGGAAAGATGGCTGAGGCACTGTCGGCAGCAGTGGGCAGTCACTAGGTGTGAGGGGATGAGTGCAACACGGGAGCGGCAGAAAGAACAGGAGGCTAAACGCAGTGGTGGGGGAGGTGGCTGCGGCAGTGACTCCAGGTTAGGGTTGTTGCCCTTTGCCAAAAGGGTCAGGTGGGTTGAGGGGGAGGGGTGCAGGCGTGTCACTGGAGGATGTAGTCTGTAGGAGGCACGGACAGGGCTGGGGGCTGTGTCTGCAACGCCCGCCTCTATCTGCTGCTCCGCCTTTCCACAGCTATCTCCAAAGTTGGAATAAATTCTGCTTGACATTCTGCCCAACCTCGTTGACGACCCATGCACATGCAGGCGCTGCCGCTGACCCTGGCGTCATCGGAGGAGTTGGAGGCCCTGATTGCAGCGCTGTCACCCACACAATCCACACATGCCGCCATCTCCCACTCCCTCAACACTGGCAGTGGTTTTGCCGGCCAGAAGTCGCAGCAAGCACACCGTCAGCAGCAGCAGCAGCAGCAGCAGCAGCAAGGGGAGACTGACAGCAACTGGGGTTTGCAGCTTCTGCGTGGCTTCCTGGCCCTGCAGCGCGCAATCACCCAGGTGGCGGCGCTGCCCCCTTCCAAGGTGGGGCGTCACAGGGCTGGGACAGGAGGGGTGTGGGAGGGNGGGGGGCGTCACAGGGCTGGGACAGGAGGGGTTTGGGATGTAAGGGTGCAGCGCAAGAGGCCTGCCTGAGGGCCCCTGGGGCCTAGCTAACCAGTTGTCCTGCATGCCGTCCCCTCAGGGTGCATCAGGTCGTAGGCAGGTGATGAACACAGCATCGAGTATGGACAGGTGACTAACACATCTATCAACGCACAACCCCCACACATCTTGCAATTTGCCCCCTGCAACAGGAGCCTGAGAGCACATCCGATTGTGGACAGGCGATCAATGCATCCACTATGTAGTAACATACAACCTATGCGCACCCTGCCTGTGTTACCCTGCCACAGGAGGCTCAGGGTGCATCAGATCACGGACAGGTGACCAAAACCTCTGTCAGAAGTCAACTCTTTTTCATGTTGCCTGCCATCCCCTGCACAGGAGCCACAAGGTGCATCACAGTACGGGCAGGTGCGGGACGCGCTGATGCCCCTGCTGCAGCACTCGGCGGTGCCCCAGCGCCTGGTGCTGGTGCTGCTGTTCCACATCATTCCATACCTGGAGGCGCCCACACTCGCGTTCTCCCTGCAGGACGTGCAGGCACTCATGAGGTGCGGATGCATGTGGTAGTGCACGTTGCATGGACAACACCACATTTTCAACATGGTGTTCAGGTCTGCAGGACAGCTGAATACAAAGTTGAATTTTCACATGAGCGCAGTGTCAATCGCTGAGCAAGCGCAAGAGCAGAAGCACTGCAGGTTGCTGAAGCGTAGCAGTGCTGGTGAAGGCATAGAGGCACACCTTCAAAATGCCCGGGGAAAGCACTGGGGCTGCAGCTGCAGGACGACACTCTGTGGTTGATGCAATATAGGCGTCTGTGTTGTCTTCCACTGTCCCCCTTCACCACTCCTCCCCTCCATGCAGGTGGTGCGTGCGGAACCAGTGCTTCGCCACCTCCAACTGGCCCGTGCCTCGCCTCTCCCGCCCTGCAGCTGGCTTATCATAAACGACTATGTCACCTGCGCCCCCCCTGCCCGCTGCCCCTCTGTGGACAATGCAGGTGGCTTATGACGACAACTACTTCCCCCGCCGCGCCTCCCCTCTCCTCGCCGTGCAGGTGGCTGACCGACATGCTGCTGGCCAGGGACATGGGGCAGCTGCAGCTGGAGGTGCATGAGCGCTACGTCAAGGACGTGCAGCTGGCACTGGCTCGCGCCCTGGCACGCAGCCACATGTATGGGGAGGGCGCGTAGGGCCGCGCTTGCCCCTTGGTCAGGCATGTTGCCAGGCCCTGGAGCTCCAGGCTCCGAGCTGATCAGCAGCTGATTAGCATTCGTGAAAGGATGGCGAAACGCTCTAGGGCACACAGCTCGTCACATTGCATTCTTCGCTGGCAGCTATCAGAATCCACTGCTTTCACGTGGATGTTCTGATCGTGGTTCTTCCAGCGGCTTGTGTGAGCACCATGGTCCACCTGGTGGCCACCTGGTGTCCACCTCAATAGTTGGGGCCTGCAAGCGCTGCAGGCGTGCCTGATGCTTGCGGCTTCCTGTGTTCGTGCCGAGGCAAAGGAAACCTCCGGAACTCCCCTCAAATCTCTTGGCCCGGGGCTCACCCTCCTGTAAAAATTTTAATCAAGCCCTTCCCTGGGCGGTGTGAGAAGCCCTAACCCTAACATGGCAGCAGGCGCAGCGGACAGGCGGCGAGGCCGACCGTGCGTCCGCCCAGCTAGCGCTTTCTTGTGACACTTTTCCTTCGGTTCTCGTCCCATTGCGCCGCCCGTGCCATAGTCGAGACGTCGATAAGTTTATCCTCTCCTGCAGGTCAGCTCCTGACGGTGCGTTGCTGCCACATGCTATGCCATGCAGCAGCTGCCACGCCATATGGCAGCCCATGCGCATGCAATAACTGCATGCAGCAGCTGCCACTCATGCATGCACCACTCATTCATGCACCACTCAGGCATATGCTTGCAGCTGGTGCAGCTCGCATGACGAGATATCGATTTGTTTGGCCCTGGCTCCTTGACCCTGCCAGTAATGCAGGTGTAACGCGACTTGTTAGCCCTGCAGGACAGCTGTGTCCACCTCGCCGCATCCTTGCTCCATAGAAGGAGCGTCTAGATCTGTGGCAGGTGCATCTGCAAGATGCTGGCGAGTCAGGACTCTGCAGAGCTGTGCGCAGCTGAGCACGACAGCTCCGGCCAGCTGGATGGGTGGCAAATCACAGCTCGCGCCTACCGGTAGGCGGTATCGCACCAAGCGTGCATGCAGGGTGATAGCCAGCATGCAGCAATTGACAGCAACGGCGGAGGAATCTGCAGCCATCGGCAATGTGACAGGTGCAGAGGTAGGCAGATGCTCCATGGGTGGTTATTTAATACATGCAGTAAAAGAAAAACCAACACTGTTGAAATTGTTGCAAATACAGGCAAGCTTGCCTGAAGCCCATGTGAGAAGTTGAACCCTTTGTTCCTTGATAATCATCATCAAGCTAAGCCGGCTTGCTTGCGACCAGGCCTAGGCGATCTAGGCGATCTGTATTCCTGGTGGTTAAACCGCAGACTGATGCGGCGTCCTCTTTGGAGCGGTGCCACCAGTGGCTTGGGTGTCGCATCACGGAACAAGGCGTCATGTGCTGCTCTTAACAACAATCATCTGCACCCTTCTAACCCTTATGTACATCCTGTCGGCGTACATCAAGGAGTCGTTGCTGGATTGCCAGCAGGACCTAGAGACCTTCAATACCTTCGAAGCGGACTTGATGGAGCCGCAGGCAGGGATCGCCCTGCTGGAGAAGCGGCTGGAGGCGATTGCCAAGGAGGTTGCTGTGCAGCAGGCGGCGTTACTGCGCTGCAAACATTGCCAGGTGCTGGGTGAATTGGTTATTGTGCTGAGCGGTGCAGCCTCGCACCTTGTGACGCAGGAGGAAGAGCTTTGCTTCACCATAGGAGAGCTGCAAACTTTCTCCGGGTACCAGTACAATGGCCCAAGTGACCTAGGCCTGGCGCCAGAGCAGGTGGAGAGATGACGGCATTTCAAAGGGTTTATGGAGAGCCAGGGGTGGCCGTTGCGCACTCTGTGTGCGCAGAGCCGGGAACTGATGGAATTTGTGGTGGTGGGCGCCCTTCACAGGAAGAGAGGGCAGCGGTCAGCTTGGCGGATTTGCTGAAGCGGGCGGATGAGGTGGGGTATTCTTGTCCAGGGAGGTGCCGCAGGTTCATGCGGCTTGTTTCCAATTTATTTGGCAAGGAGGGCGCCCCACTGTTGCATCGCGCATTGTCCGATGTGAATGCAGTTCTGAATGGTCCTCAGTCGAGTCATGGTGAACAGGCGGGCAAGGCATAGGACCCCGGCGTGGGCCATCGTGGGTTGCCCGTGTTTTGATGTGGGTTCGCTAACTTCCTATGATTAATTGTATTCCAGATCCTCAACCTGATGAACCCAGCATCGACTTGCACGGTCGCAATTGTGACCATTGCAATGGTTTGTGCCCCCTGACATTCAGGGCGGCCTGAAAATGTTCTGATTCACCCCGGGTGTTTTGACTCAAAACTTTTGAGGGTCCCCTGGCAGAAGCTAATCCAGGTAAGTTAGCCTTTAGCAACTGCGCATGCTAGCAGGGCACATTGCCCGGAAACATTGGGCAGCGGTTCACACCAGACGGTCAACGTTTTCTGCGGCAGCCAGTGTTGACCACCCACAAACCCTGCGAAAATGACGGACGCCGACGTTGCGCCCTCGCGAGACCAGACGCCAGTGCCTCTGCAAGTGAAAGAGCAGGCATGCGCAGAGCCAGACGTGGAGAAGGACGTGGCGCGACAGGACAACAACAACGAACTCGGGGGTCCAGTCAGCAGCAACGAACAGGATGGCGCAGCGCCTGCCGAGCATGACGCTGCAACCACAACTACTCCCGCATTGCACAGTGCGTCGCGAACTCACCACTACATCCACAGCGCTTGCCGCTCACAACAGAGCCTTTTAGCCCTTGTCCACTGCAATGGACCAGCAGCAGCAGCAGCTCATGGAGGCCTTGCTGGCGTCATGGATTGTGTCCGCAGGGCGAGGAGGCGGCCAGTCAGTGCCGCTGCGGCCAGAGACCGCAGCTGCTGCGGCCATGCAGCTGCTCACCGCAGGCCTGGGCTGGCTGCTTGTGTCCAGCTGGAAGAGGTTCAAGCGCCAGCAGAAGCAGCTCAAGACTGTGAGCGGTGAGCAGGGAGCAGCAGCACTGGGCCGCTGCAGCGTGCTTGACGGCCAGCAGCAGCACCAACCTTTTGGCCATGTCACATGCATCCACAGCTGTCGCCCTCATGCAACCTGCCATGGACCTTTGCCTCTTGTGTGACGGCGCTTGTGCCACAGAGCAGCTTGAGCAGGCGCAGAGCCAGCTGCGTGGCAAGGAGGAGCAGGTTCAGCAGCTGGAGCTAAGCCTGAAGAGCAGCCAGGAGAAGGTTTGTGTCAGGGGTGGGATGGCGCGCATGCGCGGTGGTGGTGGGGCATAGTCACAACAATGTTGTGACAACATTGTCCTGTGCTCAGCAGCTGCCCCTGTCCTGGCGGTTTGCTGGAGAGAAGCTCATTGGCAACTGAGCAGCAACCGAGCAGCAGCTGCTGCCCCACCCACGCTCACGCCATGTCTGTCCCACCTTCTCCACACCATATCTTACAGGAACAGGAGCTGAGCGGCAGCCGTCAGCAGCTGCTGGCGCTGCAGCAGGAGGTGCAGGGGGCGACCACTCGCTGGCATGATGCGGCGGCAGTGCTGGAGCGCACCATGTATGTGGCAGAGGGTGATGCCGGGATGCAATGCAGGGGGGAAGTCCAGCTGCATGCATAAACAGGGCGCGAGCGTGTATGCTGTGCGCGAGCAGCGCTTTCCTGTCACGCTCTCCTCGTGAGGGATGAACTGTAGTCCAGCCAGAGCAGCTGAGCTCATGACGTCATCAGCTGCAGCGCTAATGCGTGGCACTGTTGTCTGCTTTCCTGACAGACGTGCTTCCTCCCCCCTCCCTCCCCACAGGTCTGACCTGCAGTCCACTCAGGAGGAGCTGAGCTCAGCACGTGGGCAGCTGCAGGGCGCCTTCACCCAGCTGCAGTCCTCGCACACAAAGCTGTCCAGCACTGAGGTGAGATGCTCGCGTGAGGGGCGCAGAGTTGCATGATGTGCTAGGTGGGTGGTGCTGGTATATCAGCCCTGGCTCGCGGGCCTGAGTGATCACGCCTTTGCACGGCTGTAGACCTTACATGCCACAGGTACCAGGTATGGCACTTGACACACCACAACACCACCAAGTCTAGCAGCAAAGAACTATGGCAGACCCTGGCATAATCCTGCGGCTCCGTGCTGTGTTGACGTCTGCAGGGGGAGCTGGGTCTGACGCGCAGCGAGAACGAGCAGCTCAAGCGCGAGCTGCAGAAGACGCGCAGGTGGGGCCTGGGAACAGGGAGGGGCCAGGGGGCCAGGCAGCGGAGAGCTGGAGGCAGGGGAGGGGAGGTTGGGTGAGCTGGGGAGATGGAGGAGCACCACCTGATGAGAAGCAGCTGCAACTTGCAAGGGCTGCAGCTTGCAAGGGCTGCAGCTTACAAGGGCTTGCAACTTGCAAGGGCTGCAGCTTGCAAGGCCTTCAAGGGCTTGCAGCTTGCAAGGGTTGCCAGGCCAGGGTCCACCCACCTCCAGGTCTCAATCGCTTCGTCACTATTGCCCTGCTACCCCTGTGTGTGTGTGGAGGTGCAGGCAGCTGGAGCTTGCTCAGGAGCAGATGCATCGCTACCACATGGAGTCGTCCCATTCGCGCAAGCAGACTTATGGCGACGACTGGGAATGAGGCGGAGGATGGTGGGCAACTGCAGCAGCCTGATGGTTTCGACATCACTGAAGTTTGTTCCCTGTCCAGAACTATGGTCTTGAGGCATCACTGTTTTCTAATGAGTAGGGGTCTTTTGTGCCCTTGCGGCGCCTAACGGACTGTAAAATGGCCTACCTACATATCTGCTGTGGTGATTTGTGCTCATGCTATTGCAAGGAGTTTGCGAGCATGAAGAAACTGAGGCGCTGCACTCAGACATCACCGCCTCACCTGACTCACAACCAAGTTTGCAACAGGAATGCACCTGCTGCAGAGAGGGAACTATCTGCTGTACTGGCATGCGTGCAATCCTCTGCAGCTCTTTGGCAGCATGCTGTGGCTGTTCCGCAAAGTGTCCAATTGGTGCAGATCGTGCGGCAGGATGCAATACACAGGTCGTCGCTGGTCCTGGCAGCGTGTGCCCTTGCTGCCAATGCTTGTGTCGGCAAGCCCAGCAAGTTTACGCACCAGTCCCTTCACTGCAGGTTCAGTCGTGCTGGCTCGTAGCGTAGTGCGAACTTCAAGATCGTAACTCGTTAGATCAGTCATTGCAGCAGCAGTCCATGATCCTCAGCGTGCGTGCGCAGGCACTGGCGCTCACTCTGTGCTCATCTTCCGTAGCAGGAACACGAATGCAATTCCTGCAATTTCAGTGGCAGCACCACACGCACAACATCGGCTGCGTGAAACGGAATTGAGCGAGCTTCAGCATGCCGCGTCGGCAAGGGTTGCTGCGCGATGCAGAGCAGGTGCTGCGCATGAAGCAGCTGGACTACGCGGCAGCAAAATCCCTCCGACAGGCCCTGCTGCGGCAGCTTGCGCTGCTGGAAGAGCAGCTGCAGGACAGCAGCGACGCGCGACGCATGCAGGAGCTGGCTTCACGCCTCATAATTGCGTCATTGGTGCGCACACCAAAGCAGCAGGGGCCGGCAGGAATGCAGAGTACCCAGCATGGCTTGGCGCTGGAAGCGCTGCCAGAATCGCTGGCTGGCTACAGCGATGCGCTGCTGCAGCGCATCGCATGCATGAGCCCGGGCGACTCCCTTGAAGTCTACAAAACCTTCCTGGCCCAGTGAGTCGCATGGCCCAGACATCCTGTCCCACCAGCAATCAGCAGCATCTTGCAGCTCCTGCACTTGCCCAAGTGCCATGTTGTGCCCACAACAACAGCCCTAGCATTAAACCAACCTGCCTAAATGGCTCGCCATTCCTGCTTCACACATTTAACCATTAAACAACCATGGCCCTTGTTCTGCTCCTGCCACAGGGCACGGCCAATGGTCATCTCAGCACGCTGCCACGGCCGGTCTGCGCCCTGCTATGACATGCTGCGCACCAGGACAAAGCAGTTTGGCGTGTTCACACTCATGTTTGGCTACCTGGTGCCGACCGTGGCGTCCCGTTTTGCACGCTGCAACCTTGAAACTGGAGAGCAGGGAGTGCCGGCAGGTGGGATCAGCGGGACTGGGCTTGTAAGGCAGGGCAGGGCAGGGTATGTTTTACTGCCTTACTGCAGTAACCGCAGCAAGTGCCTGTCAGCAAGTGACCAGCAGCAAGCAGCGGGCAGCATGACCCAGGCATCAGCCAAACAGGGCTGTGGAGGACAGGGCCTCATCCTTGCCTCAGCAGGGCGACAGACAGGGCCTAGCTAGGGGTGGGTGGTTGACCTATCACCTGACTGTGCTGATGTCTGGCTCCTGAACAACACCTCTCCAAGCCTCCAAGCCTTCTCATGGAGTAACCGCCTCCCCTTGAACCTCCTCCTCAAAAACCCTCCTCTGGCCTCCAAAGAGCATTCACCCCCCACCCCACCCACCCCTGCTGTTGCGCTGCCTGCGCCGCTTGCCCACAGGCTGGTACTCGCGTGTTGCACAGCAGCTGCCTGCCAGCATAGAGATGGCAGAGCTTGTGCAGACAGCCATGGCGACCATGGTGGGCAACAAGCGCACGCACAACGTCGGGGAGATGGAGGAGCAGGTGCGGGGGGTTGGGGGGAGTGTGTGCAGTGGGGGGG
>JAWZTI010000676.1:0-22758 GCA_039880955.1 Chlamydomonas urium
AGCACTACCTGCTCATGGCCCCTAATCTATCCAACAGCCAAGCTTCAGTCACCCACCTACTCAGCACGCCCTGCTCATCGTCTCATCCTCGCAGTAGCTGTGTCGCCATTCTCCAACCCCCCAAGACAAACCTTCAATTTGTGTGGATGAGCCTGCACTCCCTGCTCATGGCCCCTTATCTACCCAAAAGCCCGTCGTCAATCACCCACCTATGCACTCCCTGCTCATGGCCTCGGCTTTGTAGTAGCTGCTGAAGACAGCCGGTCCCCGTATCAGCACCTCGCCCGAGGGTGGGCTGGTTTCGGGGCTGTAGCCCATTTCAGGAACCGCCTCCAGTCGCAGCTCCGTCTGCGATGACCACGGCGACAGCAGCAGCAACGTCAGCGATTGAAGCAGCAGCAGAGGCAGCAGCAGCAGCAGCAGCAGCAGCAGCATTGGCAGTTCAGCAGCAGCAGCAGCAGCAGCAAGGGCGGCATCACTTGCACCAACAGCAGCGGCAGCAGCAACGGTATCATTTGCGGTAGCAGCAGCAGCAGCAGCAGCAGCAGCAACATCAATTTTGTCAGTTACAGCAGGGGCAGCAGGGGAAGCACAGGCAGCGGCAGAATGGTTGCAGTCGCAGCGTCAACAGCAGCAGCAGCAGCAGCAGACGTGCAGCAGCTGCAGCTGCACAATGGCACAGCAGCAGCAACGGCAGCAACAGCAGCAACAGCAGCAACAGCAGCAACAGCAGCAACAGCAGCAACAGTGCCGCAGCAGGACATCTCAGACGCACGCCGACCTTGCTTTGCTCCAACACGACAAGGGCCCTCCTCGAGGCCCCCCACACACCCCTTACCTTCATACCTGCAGCACAGACTGACCCTGCCTCCCTCCACACTTCCTCCCCGCCTTCATACCTGCGGCATCGGCCACCCCACACTTCCCAGGTGCTCGATGTCGTAGGGATGGGCGATGAAGGACGCTGCACATGTTTCCGTTAAACCATAACCCTAACAGAAAGATTGGGGTTGGGGGTGAAAGCAGGGGGGCGAACAGGGTTTAGGTTGAGTTCCCAAGCTCAGGGAATGCTGCGCATGTCTTCGCAAGACCGTAGCCTTTGCAGGTGGGGGCAAGGGGGGAAAAGAATCGTCCCTCACACTTTCCACATTCCAACAGCTCCGTCCCACACACATGCATGCCTTGCGGAAAGGGTCGGCCCCCCACTTCACCCCTGCTGACATCGCCCATGCTTTCCCACACATTCACACTCTCACCTGCACCACTGGCGTGCACATACACACTTTCAGGAACTGCTCTATTTGGGGCGACAGAGGGGCGCCACCGCTGACGATGACCCTCACGCGCCCTCCCAGCCTCTGTTTGATCTTGTTGAACACGATCAGGTCAGAGACAATGGACGCCTGTAGAAAGGATGGGAAAAGTGAAGAGCAACATGTGGGGGAAGAGAGGTCAGGCGATGCGTCAAGGTAAGCTGTGCATGACCTCCCAGCCTCTGCCTTGATCTCGCCAACCTGAACCAGATCAGAGATGGTGGATGCTGTCAGGGTTCAAGTGACGCACAGTAGGCACACAGAGGGTCGGAGGGTGTGGCGCAGTGCAGACGAGGATGGAGTGTGAGAGGGGGCAGAGAGGCAGAGTGGTGGTGCAGGTTTGATGCAGCGACCAGGGCTGTTGGCACTGCAACAACTCGCCCTTCCTGCATGCCCTTTTCCACCCTGCCCGGCTGACCCACACACACCCCTTCTTCTCCAACAACCTCCATGCGGTCCCCACACTCCTTCACACCCTGTCCTGCCTCCAGCCCTGGAGCATGCATTGCAGCTCATTTGTGATTCAAAACCACACTCCTTCACACCCTGTCCTGCCTCCAGCCCTGGAGCATGCATTGCAGCTCACTTGTGATTCAAAACCGCACTCCTTCACACCCTNCCTTCACACCTTGTCCTGCCTCCAGCCCTGGAGCATGCATTGCAGCTCACTTGTGATTCAAAACCACACTCCTTCACACCTTGTCCTGCCTCCAGCCCTGGAGCATGCATTGCAGCTCACTTGTGATTCAAAACCACACTCCTTCACACCTTGTCCTGCCTCCAGCCCTGCTTCATGTAGTACAGCTTGCGGCCGTACGCCCACTGGAAGATGATAGATTTCACCAGTCCCCCTTTCTTAATCTACAGTCAGGGATGGCGGTGGAGGGAGTGTGATTGTTTGCATGCAACAGACGCTTTCAAAATCCCGATGGCTCAATCTGATCAGTCCTCCCTGCTTAGTCTGCATGCGGGGGCACAGAAGCAAGGGGGCATCCGCTGCATGCGGGGGCACAGAAGCAAGGGGGCATCCGCTGCATGCGGGGGCACAGAAGCAAGGGGGCATCCGCTGCATGCGGGGTACATGCTCAAAAGCATGCTGCACTTGTCCGAATTCCTCATTGCTTCATCTGCACACAAATATTCTCCCCACACATCCACAACTCCCCCACATCCTGTGCGCACCTTCCCCACACCCTCCTGCCCTCCACTCGCACCTGGTCCTGCACGCCGTTATAGATGCGCTCAAAGACGCGCGGCACCCCCACAAAAAGTGTGGGCTTGAGCGCTCCGATGTCGTCCACCAGCTTCCGCACGTCTCCCTGGAAGTAACCGATCGACCCTCCCACGCTCAGCATCAGCTCCTCCAGCACCCTGTGCATGACAAGCACTTAAGCGTTTAAATCTGGTTCACTCAAATGATCGCACTTCAAAAGTAGCATGTCTCGTGATCAACTCCTCCAGCACCCTGCATGTGACAAGCAGGTCCAATTTTGATTTGATTCGCTCAGTCAAAAGTCTCCTGTCTCGTACTCGACCCTCCCACACTCAGCATCAGCTCCTCCAGCACCCTGTGCAGGTTGCGAGGGACAGGATACCTGTGAATTCAGGTTGCCTGAGTGTTGCACTTTGAAATACAATATGTTGCAGTCGACCCTCCCACATTCAGCATCAACTCCTCCAGCACCCTGCATGCGACAAGCTAGTTTGCTGGTCAACCAGGTTTGGTAACTTGCTCTTGTTCGCTGATAGATTGCAGCTTGGCATCCCTCTCCCTTCCCTCCAAACAGCCACAGCCTTCTCCGCCCACCCCACACGCCCTCCACACCTTCATTCCTGTCCATGATGTATGCGAGCTGCAGGAAGGACAGGTCCTCACACGTGACCTCCTTCAGACAGCCAAACCCTTCTCCTATCCCGCTCCACACATGCCACACAACCCACACCTCCACACCTGTCCATGATGTGCGCAAGGGGCAGGAAGGACAGGAAGCTGTCTTCACATGTGATCCTCTCCTGCAGGTTTGCAAACCCAACCCCCATCCACCCCACAACACAACCCACACAACCCACACCTCCACACCTGTCCATGATGTGCGCCAGGGGCAGGAAGGATAAGAAGCTGTCTTCACATGTGATCTTCTCCTGCAGGTGCTCGAGGTACTGCATAATCCCCGAGATGGTTGACAGCACCGCGCGGTGACTAATCATGACGCCCTTGGGGTCACCTGGCACCGGCGCAAGTAATCAAGAAGTGTGGACAGGAGTGTGATCGTGATTGTGGTTGGGCATGTTTCAAGCAGCAAAGATGTACGAGAATCTCGCTGCACATGTCAGCCCACACTTCCCAATCCACACCTGTTGTCCCCTTGTGTACATGATCATGCACATGTGCGGCCTCTCACCCACTGCTCACACCTGCCCCACACTACTTGCTCCACACCCATACCTCCACACTTCCCACTCCGCACCTGTCGTCCCGCTGGTGTACATGATCGTGCACAGGTCTTCCGCAACAGGCCTCACAGTCGGCTGGCATGGCTTCTCGCTGCCCAGCTGCAGCATCTCATCAAAGGGCCTAACGGGAATTCCCTGATCTTTGAGGCTCTGTTGCATGTAAAGGAAAAGGGCAGTGGAATACCTTAGAAAGGGGCTGCTTGAACCTAAGCCGCTTCTTTCTTTCTTTCTTTCCTTCTGTCTTTCTTTCTTCCTCTTGTTTTTTTCGTTCCAAGGGCTGCTTGATGAGCTCTTGGTCCATCCTGGCCACAATTAGTCATTCACACTTTCCCACCCCTTTTCCCACACTCCTTGCACCTTGACAGCCTCTGGTGACGCCTCCCCCCAGTACACCACGCCTGCGTCCGCAACACCTGCACATTCGAAAGCGCATTCAAACGCATTGTTTAAACTGACAGCCAGAGAGGTGTGATTGAACGCAATGTGCTCGAGCGCTGTCTGCAGCACCGGACCTCTGCGCGGCTGTGCTGAGCTTCAGACCGCTGCCCTCAGTCCCCAGTTAGTTACACAAACGCTCATCCTTCCCCACACCCTTGCTCCCCAAGCTCACCCTTCCCCTGGCCCTGAAGCGCCTTTGCGACGACGCCCAGCTTCTGGCCAGCTGCCACCACCAGCCTTGTGCCGGCATGCTTTACAATGTACTGTACCGCGGCGTCGCCTAGTGTGTCGTACAGCGGTACACACACCATGGCCATGCGGTTCATGGCCTGTAGGGGCGGGTTGGTAAGCCGGTGGGTCGCGAGCAGGGCTGAGGTTAAAGGCGGGTGTGATGCAGCATTTACACACACCATGGCCGTGCCTGTGGGGCGTATGAATTTGTTTCAAGGTGCATGACGATAGGTTCACACTCTTCTCACCGGCACTCCAAGCATCCTACCCCTCCTGTTCCCACACTTTCCACACCTGCATGGCCATCATCCACTCCTGCGCATTCTGCCCCAACACTCCGATGCGGTCCTTTGGTTGCAGGCCTAGGGCTGCGTATGCCGATGCCAGCTGCTCCACCTGAGCCGCAACCTGCGATGCTTGCACAAGCAGAGCGGCAAGCTTGTGAGGACTTCATGCTGCGGACCCTGAACCCTCAACCCTCAAAAAGACGCTGACAAGGCAAACATAGCTGCTCCACCTCTTCTGTGACCTACAATGGATGCGCAGCCGACTGGGCATGCATGGACAAGTGCACCCTCCCGTTGTCGCATCGTCCCCACTGCCTGCGTGTGTCTGGCCTCTCGCAATCAATGCTCCAGCAAGCATCATTGCGAAATCTCCTCCACACCCGACAATCTCGTCCGTACCTGGCTGTACGTCAGGTACTGGAAGGGCTGCGCCACACCGTCAGCGACCGGCCTCTTGCCAAGACAGGGCCGCTCTCCATACTGACGTACACTCCGCCTGTGATTCAGGAGGCATGGTGGGGGAGGCATGTTTAAAAAGGTGAACGTGTCTGAGATCCATCGGTTGCTTGCTCAAGCAGGGTTGCTCTCTGTACTGACGCACACTCCGCCTGTAGCCAGATAAAGAGGCATGGTGAAGGAGCGCGATGGGTGACAACTGACAGACGCCAATGGACAGGAACGCTGCAAAGGCAGAGCCGCTCTGCATACTGACGCACACTCCGCCTGTGATTCAGGAGGCATGGTGGGCGACGAGGTGCCGGGTAGTTTGGAAAGCTGGCGTCTGGAGAGCACATGCCCGGTGCTGTCGCAGTCATGCTATCGATGTCGTCCTTGCCACTCGCCCTGGATGAGTCACATGCTGCTGCCGCTGCCTTTGCTACTGCCGCTGCTGCTGCTGCCTTACCTTTGAAAAATGTGCACCCCTGACGCCCCAACTTTTCGCCGAACTTCACACCCAAACCCACAAAAAAATCGCCTGCTCACTGCTGCTGCCCTTCCCTGATTCAGTGCGTGCTTCCAATGCCTGGCCATCATCCAACATCACACCTCACGCCATCAAGAATCAACTGCTTATTGATATTGCACCTTCCCAAATTCAACGCATGTCTCTGATGCCCAGTTGTCCGCCATGATCACACCTCACCCCGCGAGGACTCAATCATCTGCTCACTGGCCGCTGCAACTTGGGCAACATGAGGACTCCGCCCCCTGCATCAAAGCCCTTGCATGGTGTTCAACCCACTGCCATGCCCAACCCACCATGGCACCAAACTCACTCAAACATGTCGAGCAGCGTGGGCACGCCCATATCTTGCGGCCCATCCGATGCGTACGCTGCCCTGTATACAGGGCTGGCCGCCGGCCTGCCGCTGACCTCAGGGCGAGCGTTCTCGATCTCTACCAGCGCTCGCCATTGCACCGACTGTGCCATGCTGCACTCGGGGTCTCCCAAGCGCGAAATTGCTGCACAAGTGAGTGGATGTTTGTGCTGCAAGCGTTTTGGAACCAGCGCGTGCAGAGGAGTGCAAAAGGGCTCTTTCTGACGTGCAAGTGTGGAGGTATGAGCGGAAGCCGTTGGACAGCCGTACGCGCCATTCATCCAGCGGCGGGTAGGCGCCGTCGCTCAGCATGGCGCCCAACGCTGCCGACGCGTCACACGACGTGGATACGCCTAAGAAGCGGGAACAGCTCAAGGTGGCCGTGTTGCAGCTGCCAGATGCCGCGCTTCTCATGCAGGATGGCTGGGTCGACTCGGCGTGCCTGGGTCGCTACCTTCGGGCGCGCAAGGGCAACGTCAGGTGCGCACGCGGCCCCGCTGGTGCGCATGGTGCCGGTTGGGAAGTTGAATCAGGGGTTGGTGCTTAATGCAGCAGTGACATAGGCTCAGACATGAACAGAGAGCTGTTGTTTCGTAGCAACAATGGATAGCCGGCTGCTATCTGCACAGCAGTTGTGTGAAAATGGGCACACCACCGCTCCAACTGCCAATGATCGTCCGCCTCGGCAGCCAGGTTGTTGCACAGGCACAGCGCACCCACCCCACACAACGCCGCCATCACAGCAGCCCACAGCCTACCCTGCTCACCCCACCGCTTCCCACCCTGTCCGCCTGTCTCCCTGATTCCACCTTCCTCACTGCCCCCTGACACCCCTCAGGCCTAATGTCCCCTTCCCCCTTCCCCTGCCCCCCTGCCTCCCACCATGCCTATCCCTCATCACCCTGCAGCGAAGCGGCGAAGCTGCTGCACAGCACTCTGGCATGGCGCCCGACCATGCACAACCCGCCCTTTTCAATCTCCGAATTCGAACCCGAGATCAAATCTGGCAAGATCTACTTGCATGGCAACGACAGGGCAGGCCGCTCGATCTTGGTGGGGAAAAGGGGGAGGGGAGGGGGTAGAGCGAGGGAGGGGGTTGTAACCGGGGGGGGGGCGGCTGGGAAGGTTGGAACGGGGTAAGCAGGCCCTCAACCCTCCCCTTGCCTCGTGCTCGTCCTTGTTTCACCCTTTCGCCCTCGCTTTCCCTTCCTCATAGGTCACCCGTAAGCGCAGTGACGCATTCAAGCAGGGGGAGTACAACCATTACCTGCGACACCTGGTGTTCACGATGGAGACAGCCTGCCGCAACATGCAGGGCGAGGCAGAGTCCTGGGTGTGGTGCGTTTGGGAGAAAGTGCGGGAAAAGTGTGGGGAGTGGTTGGGAAAAGTGAATGATCATGGACATGGCTGCCATGACACGCGGCTGCTGAACGTGCTGCCCTTGCTGTCCTTCAAACTGTAGCATGGCCTACCCACCTACCCAACCGCCCCAACTGCAGCAGGATCATGAACATAGCTGGCAAGACACACACCGGCTTGCCGTTTCATTGATCAATGTGCTTGTATAAAGTGGCCGTCCTCAACTGCTGCAGGATCATGGACATGGCTGGCATGACGCGCGCCAACTCACCGCCGCTCAACGTGTCGCTCGCCACGCTTCGCATCATGGCCAACCACTTCACCGAGCGCCTGTGCAAGTGCTTCTTCGTGGACGCCCCCGCGGTCTTTGGCTACCTCTGGGCGGTGAGTGCGCGAAAGGGTAGCGTAGAGCCCCTGGGCTTGAGTTGAAGACGAGGGTCCCTGTGAGGACAAGGGTCCCTGAGGCTATCGGCAGTGGGTGACGGATCCTGTGCAAGTGCTTCTTCGTGGATGCCCCTGTAGTTTTGGGCTACCTCTGGGTAGTGTGCGAACACAAGGGAGAGCAAAGCAATTGAGCTCAAGTTGAATGGAAAAGCCAAGCTTTGGGTGATGTATCCTGTGCAAGTGCTTCTTTGTGGATGCCCCTGTAGTTTTGGGCTATGCAGGCGCTGTCCCCCTTCATAGACCCTTCATAGACCCTGTCACTCAGAACAAGATGGCTCTCTGACGCATGGCTTCATCCCCTCTTAATCCACCCCACCCCATCCCCCGGCCACACGACCTCTGCAGGCGCTGTCCCCCTTCATAGACCCTGTCACTCAAAAGAAGGTAGTGCTCCTCAAGTCAGCTGACTTCAAGAAGACCCTCGAGAAGCGGGCAGCGTCAGGCGAGCAGGTCACGGACCCCCTGGACTTTGCAAACTACTGGGAGGTGCGTAGTTCATTATTTTGTCATGAAAAAGGATCTTGGTTGCGAGGAGGGTTCTGCGGGAAGGTTGCGGGTGGAACATAGTGGCAGGGCGGCGTCAGAGGAGAAGGTCACGGACCCCTGGACTTTGCAAGCAACTGCTAGCAGGTGGGTTGTCAATCATCGTCTTAATAGAAAAGGGTTTTTGTTGTCAGGAGGGTTCTGCAGGGCAGGTTGCAGGTGGAACAGAGTGGGAGGGCGGCGTCAGAGGAGCAAGTCACGGACCCCCTGGACTTTGCAAGCAACTGCTGGGAGGTGGGTTGTCAATCATCGTCTTAATAGAAAAGGGTTTTTGTTGTCAGGAGGGTTCTGCAGGGAAGATTGCGGGTGGAACAGAGTGGGAGGGCGGCGTCAAGGGATCAGGCCACAGACCCCCTTGGCTTTGCAAAATGCTGGGAGGAGAGTGGACAGGGCTAAGCTGCTTATGATGTGAGCAAGCAAGACAGCTGTTGCACAATGTGACTGTCCCTCTGCTTCTCAAGCGCATCCATGTCCCATAACCCTCTCCCTTGACCCCTCGACAGGTGCAAGCCACCACCTGTAATGAGAGCAAGCACTGGCCTATCTTCCTCAGCAAGGCCTGTCTGAACTGCTCCTCAAACACCCCGTGTCCCCTGGCTTTCTTTTCCTGCCTTCAACAGGTGTACAACACCCCTAACAATGAGAGCAAGCACTGGCAGCTGCTGCGCAACGTGGGCTGCAACGTGACTGTGTTTCTCAGCAAGTCCTTTCTGATCCGCTCCTCAGACGCCCCTTGTCCCATAACCCTGTCCCTCGACCCTTCGACAGGTTTACGAAACCCCCTATGATGGGGGCAAGTTCCGAAAGCTGCTGCACAATGTGCACTACGATGTTTGTTTCAACAATGGCTTCTGATTTACTGCGCAAGCATACCCTTTCCTGTAACTGTCTCCCTTGACCCCTCGACAGGTGTACAACACCCCTTACGATGAGAGCAAGTACCGACAGCTGCTGCACAACGTGGGCTGGCCCGCAACCCCTGAAGAGGCGGCAAAGGCCGCCGATGCCTGATAGCCTGTCGCAGTGACAGAATAAACGAAGAAGAGACTGGCACTCAGTGGCCTGTTGCGCTGACAACAAGAGGCAAGAAAAAGCTGGCACCTTATGGTCCGTTGCGCTGACTGAGAGGAGGCAAAGGCGCCGCAAACACGCACCCTTCCCTTACTCTGGGGCTAGGCTGCGCGAGGCCAATCAGTCCCTCCTCCCCACAGAGCAACGGGCTACGGGGCATGGGCACAGCCCCTTCGCTCTGGGGTGTGAGCGTTGTGTTTTTTGTTTGAGGACATTGCTGTCTGCGGCACGTAGCTGCTGCAGCCCAGTCCAGCGTATTTGTAGCACACAGGGCAGGTCAGGGCAGAGCAGGCCGGGGCTTGCTGAGCTTGGAGTATGTACATAACAAGGCCTGCTGCCGGCCGGGAGGCGTCCCTTCAGGCCATGCTGCAGCATTGCTGCTCTGAAATCGCCTGCGACAGGCAGTCTGCAGTCCCATACATGGACCGGGTGTGGTTGACTGTGGGTCACGAGGCTGCCTGTCGTCGCGTTCCTATGTGCAATAAGCAGGGTCAACAGCGCCCCCGCATGGCCTTTTGTTCTGTGAAATAGGGAACCTTCCTGATGTGTGGTTAAGACAATGACACAGTGATTACTCAAGGCGTCTGCCAGCTTTGATTACTTCGTGACGCCTGCTGTCTCCCCAGTGTGTGCGTTACCACTTGTTTCTGTGCTTTTCATCAGTTCGTGACGTCTGCTGTCTCCCTTATGTTTGCGCTATGAGTAGTTTCTGTGCTCTGGTTACACAGCCACCATCCAAGGCCAACAGCCTGGTCCAGAAGGAATGTGAACGGTCAAATGAGGGTGGCGTGGGACGTTAGAGGCCGCAACAAAGACAAACTACATGCAGACCAACAACAAAAACATGACACCTCATCACCAAACCGTGGTCCAACCGACCGCCGCAAACGGCGGGTTACCCGCTCATGGTTCAAGCCGTGGGGCGGAAACAGTTCCCCGAGGCACGCGCGTCTGCCAGAGAGAAGGGGAAAATCGGCAGGCTCGTCGCTAGGGGTGCGAGGGCCACAACAGCGAGGGGGCGATGCCTCTACTCGGGGCATCGCCTCAGGGTCCAGGGGTCACACCTAGGGTTTAGGGCCAGGTAGCTGCAGGACAGCTGCCAGCCCCCCGCCCTGCCGGAAATGAGGCGCGAGTCTGCCCCCCTGGCGGGGCAAACCCTGCACACCACATTTGGCGTCTCCTAGGGTCGGCTCGGCTGTACCGCCGGCTCGAGGCCAGGCAGTACGCCGTATGCCGTGAGACCGCTTACTTGCTGGCGGCAGCCACCTCGGAGAAGCGAGGAGAGGAGCCGTACATGTACTCCTCGAAGCGCTTGACCTCGCCAACGGAGCCGTAGCAGATCTGGGTGCGCTGGTCGTGCTTCTCGATGGGCACGTCCAGGGCGGAAACGCACAGGCCGTCGCAGGAGGACGCGCCACCAGCATTCTCGACCAGCAGGGCCAGGGGAGCGACCTCGAACAGGATGCGCAGCTTGGCCTTGGTGGTGGGGGAGGTGACGTTGGTGAACACACCCTTCTCCTTCACAAGGATCTGGAACACGTCGGGCACCATGCCGCCGGTGTAGCGCAGGGTGTACTTCTCACCCAGGTAGTAGCTGATCAGGCGCTCGTACGCGGGGTTGTCGAAGATGGCGCGCAGGTTGCCGGGGGCAAACAGCTTGCCCTCACCGATCTCGGTGGTCTCCTTGACCAGCAGCCACTTGCCGTCGTCCTGTAGCAGGAACTCGTGGGTGCCCGGGTAGCCCTTGATGGCAACAACGAAGACGGTACGGGGGCCGTACACACCCATGCCGGCGGCGGCCTGGTCACGGCCCGTTACGCCCACCAGGTTGGCGCCAGGCCACACGCCGAAGATGGTGCCGACGGCGAAGTTGGTGTCGACAATGGAGGAGCCGTCCAGGGGGTCAAAGGCGACAGAGTAGCCGGAGCCGCCCATGGCCACCGGCTCGGGCACCTCCTCAGAGCAGGCGTACTCGCAGACGTGCTGCGCGGGGGAAAGTGTGGGGAGGTGTGGGGGGTGAAATGAGAGCGCTGGAGGCAGGGTGGGGTTGCGGGTGCAGGGACAGAGCAGACGCTTTTGATACAGGATGATCATCATGAGTGGTGATGCAGGTGGTTGTTGGTGTGATGTAAGGCAGGGGCTGCAGAGTACCCAGGTTATGCAAGAGGGTGTGGTTCCAGGTGCATAGCAGAGGCTGCAGGGGCAGGGAAGAAGTGAGGGGTGTGCTGTGTGTTCTGATGCTGAATGTGTGCACCGCACGTTCGCCAGTGTTGCTGGGCAGACATGGAGTCTGTGACGCACTTTGCTGCTGCTAGACTGGGGTGTTCGCCAAAAGCTCTGCTGAGCCTGCATGGCGTTTGTGCTTTGCTGCCGCGGCTGCTTGGCTTCGTCAATGTCAGCTTGTTGCTGGGAGCTTAGGGCTGAAGAGGTGACAGGAAGGCCACCACACTGAATGCGTCAACCACACCAGCTTGCTGAGCTCTGTAAGCATGCATGTCACCTTGTCAGCAGCACAAGGTCATCAGCTGTTGCATCAACCTATTAAAGTGCTGAAGCAGCAGTCAATCAGTGATATTGCACGCACGGCAGGCTCACCGCCACCCACCACCCTTGTGCAGTACTCACAGAGAACTTCAGGGCCTCGAACAGCAGGTTGTCGGCAACCATGTCCACGGCCAGCTGCTCGTCACCGAAGGAGTTGACGCAGGCGGTGCCGCCGCAGGAGGCGGTGCGCACCTGCAACACCAAACGGGCGGCAGGGGTGATGAGGCGGGCGATGCCATGCAACACCGACCTGCTGCTCATGCTCATGCTTGCACCGCAGTTGTGTTGGCTGGCTGGCTGCTGCAGTTGCTGTGCTCCTAACAGCTGCAGACGACGCACCTTGTAGGCGATGGTGCGGATGGCCTCCGACATGGAGGTCATCAGCTGGCGCAGCTTGGGATCGGCGGTGGCCTCCACCAGGAACTCAGACAGGCTGTCGCCAACCTGCGCAGCGTGCATGCATATCGCGCCACGTTCAGCATGTATGGATCGCTGCTGGTGCGCAGGTACTGCAGTGAAACACTGGTTGGGCTGCCCGGCCGCCTGCTGGCACAGGACCACCCTACGCCTGGTGCGCTGCTTTTCCTGGGCAGTGCCGTCCCGTTCCCTGCAGCCGCTGCGCTGGAAGTCAAGATAAGGTTCTGATCGGCGCTGCAGAGCCGCACCTTGGCCTGGGTCACGACAGCAGACCTCCTGGAGGCAGCGCGGGTGCGGCTGGACATGGGCTTGGCCTTGGAGGCAACGCCGGAGGCCATGAAGGCGCTGGCGCTGGCGCTGGCGACCACCTTGGGCACAGCCACGCGGCCGGCCTTCAGCATGCAGCAATAGGAGCGTCAGCACTTGCACTAGCCATCGCGGCAGGTGCAACCAATGCCCGGTGCTGGCGCTGCAGCTAAGGGCGCCTTCGTCCAAAGTGAGACAGTGCCTACTGCCAGTTTGCACACCTTGGGCACGACCGCGGGCCTGGAGGCCACGGTGCCGGCGGCAACCTTGTTGGCGAAGGCGGTGGCCATGTCTGAAGTCTGGGAAAGTGAGCGCTGCAGCGTGCCAGCGTGCCTAGACGTTGGTGTGGGACCTCCCTTGCGTGGCTCAGGGTTTTGGAGTCGATGGCTGCAAGGGCGTCACCTTGGGTACTGCCAGATCGATGTTGTGCAAGTGCAGGCAGACCCTGCATGCAATACCAGGTAGGGATGCATGCTTGTCCCAGCGTACAGCATGCACAAGCCGCTGTCATTCCAGAGAGCAGCTGCTGAATGCTGTACGTTTCAGGTAAGACCACGCTGCACATAGTGTCATACAGCATGATACGTGGAAGGCAGGGGCGGTGGGGCAGCCCAGTGTTGGTCACTGCGGCATTCAGTGACAAGTGGTTGGGCCACGCAGGCCACGAATGACAACCGTCCCAACGACGAAGGACTGCTATGGCCAAAGCAGAGTACCAGCATCAGAGACTGCTACACTGATGGCAGTGCTAATGGGCAAATACTTCCTGACTGGTTTGGAACACCTGCCGCCGCATTTGTTTCGCTGGCCTGGCTTGGCAATGTTGCAACTCCTGAGCCTCAGCTGAGTTGCACAGGTAGACAGGTAGGTAGGTTTGCCATGTCACAGTCCACGGTTCAATACCAGGGCGCAAAAGACCCTATTGATCAATGCATCAACCCATTTATGCTTCAGCCTCGGGGAGTCAGCGCCATGTCGGTTTCGTGCCAGAGCTTCGCAAAGGCAAGCATTTGTGCTTGCATAGCGCATCAACCATGGATTGCATGATGCACCGTGAGCTGCATTGCACCACAGCTTGTGCAGGTGCGGACGCACGCTAGCGTCACAACATGAGATTTTATTTTACAAGCTGCCTGTGCTGGGTGCAATGGCACAGCTGGGGCTGGACCTGTGGGGTAGCTGATGCAGGAAATAACTGAAACGCAGCAGCACACGGCCCTGATGCAGTCAGCTGGGTGCGGCTGCACAGCAGCTCTTCCAACACTGACCGGCAGGTGCAGCTGCTATCTATATGCAGTAGCTTGTAGTCGCCTTTCAAGCCGGCATGCAGCGCAAGTGCTTGAAGGTTGTCCGCGTGCTGCTGCGCCACAGTCCAGAGGTGCAGGTGCAACACGTTAGAGCCCAGCTCGGCTCTTGGTCGCTTTACAGAAAGTGCTCAGCAGCTGGCAGTACCATGCATGTCAGCTCTGTGGCTTGCCTCTGGTGCGCGATGCATGTGAGCGGCGCTGGAAGGGGCAGCGCCATACGCCGTGTACACATGTGCCCAGGTCAAGTGTGCGGAGGTGTGTTCATTCATGACCTGTGTGGTTGTACTGGCCCCAGTAACATCGCATCTGTGGTGTGTTTTACAGTTGTTTAGGGCGCCGCGAGGGCGCATACAACCCCTGTCCCAAATGGGCCAGGATTTACAGGCTCATGACCGAAAGTGGCTCGAAGGCCTTCCCCGCAAGCAGGGCACCCGAAGTCTAGAAACCATAACCGAAACAGGTCCCTTCCGCAATGGGAATTGAACTCGTGACCTCTGGAAAAGTACCAGGGTACCGCTGCTGCTCTGCTGGCTGACGAGGAGGAGGACAGGGCCAAGGCACAGGCAGCGCAGGCCAAGAAGCTCAAGAAGAAACAGAAGAAGGCAACGGCCAAGGCGCAGAGGGCAGCCGCTCAGGCAGAGACAGGCGGACAGGAGGATGGCAGCAGAGGAGCAGGGGAGGAGGATGGGAGCGTGGCTGCAGCTGCGGAAGGGGTTTCCAATGCAGGGCCTTCTTGCAGCAGCGGCGGCTCTGAGGCCAGCACTGGCGCTGGTAGAGGCATAAGCATCGGTGGGGACAAGGACAGTGTTGGCGGTGTCAGCAGTGGTGCAAATGGCAGCATGAGTGCGCTGATGGAAACAGTTGTGGGTGCGGACGCCCGCCCCCTGCCTCTTGCTACTCAGCCTGTATCAAGCAGCAACGCCGAGTGCGACCGCTGGTATGTGGTGCGCCTGGAGCGGCACAGCTGTCAGGCGCTGGTGCCCTGCGGCCACATCGTCATGTGTGGGCCCTGCTGCGAGGCGGTGCAGGCGGCCAGGAACGAGGTGAGGGGGCGGTTTCAGCATGGTTTGGTCAAAAGCAAACGCTAGTGAGGGGCAAGCGCAGGATCAACAGAAGATGTGCAGTCAGCTCTGACTGATAGGATCACCCCTTGGCGCCTGCCAACAGCGACTGATGGCTTAATCACCTGTGTGTCTCTGCCACCTCACCTGTCCCTGCCCTGTCCCTGTCCCCTGCCTGCCGCTGCTGCTGCTGCTGACCCCGCAGTGCCCCATGTGCCGCGAGGGCATCCTGGCTGTGCTGGCCATCAACACCGCCAACCTGTGGCAGCGATTCTAGCGACAACTGACTGCTGACCAGCATAGTGTGTGCTGGTGAATGGCACCTCCTTATTGCCACCTCACCTGTGCACACACCGCCAACCTGTAGCAGCGATTCTAGCGACAACTGACTGCTGAGTAGCATAGCATGCCTGTGCGCTGGTGTACAAGTACCAGCTTTGTCAGCTGGTGTCTGGGTTGCCATCTAGGCATGCAGGTGCTTTTAACGCTTACCGTGTGCCTCGCTTCCTGATGCAGCAAGGGGCTTGTGTTCATTGGCAGTACCTCGGAGCATGGAGTTCTCAAACTTCAGTGAACTGTTTGGGTGTTGGGGGTCCCATGCGGCCGAGGCGGGGGCTGGCATGCAGTTCTCTGTTGGCGGTGGAAATTGGTGACAGTCAGCAACCTTCAAAGCACCATGTTGGCACAACCTCAAGGAAGCCAGCGCAAAGCGAGTTCAGGCTACAAGGCGGGAAAAGCGCAAGAATCCGAGAACCCTTGCGGTTGGATGTGGAAACTGCCAGTGGAACTTCCTGCTTTGCGGGTGACAACAGTTGAATGCGCTTGCCTTAGGTGAATGGGCAGTACGGTTGTTCATACAAGTGCATGTTCAAGCTCACAGTGCTGCGAGTACTCTCAGCCGACAAAAAAAGGCATTACACGCTACGACTGCTGCACTGCTAATGAGGGGAGCACGGCTGCAGCATGTGGAATTATCAGAAACGCAATCAAGACCATGTCTTCCAATGAATGAAGGCAATGTGGGCGTGGAGCATAAAAATGCATGCTTGTGCAGGACTTGTGTCCACGAGCCAAAACAACGCTGTTATATATGCCTTATAAGCAGCCCATTCGCGCATGAAGAGGGGCTTGCATTGCGCAGATTGCATGTGATGCCCCCGCAAAACTTCTACGAGTTAGTAGGTAGTCCGTTACGCAGTCCGCAGAGTGCCATGCGGCCACAAATTGCTATCTCAGCTTAAAACGTACCGTCGGCGCCACCTGTCTGCCAGTACATCGAATCCTGTTATCGTGCTAGCATGACCATATCTCCAAATGATTTGGTATCCGCCAGCGCAACCACCTGCCCCAATTGCCTGCCCTACATTTGGTCTGCCTCCCACTTCACACAGGTGTGCACATCTGATCCCGCAGTCGTGCTATCAGGACCATATCCGCTGCTGTGGCAAACTGCTTTGATTACTTAAGCTCACACGGCCTGCCTCCCACCTCACGCCTGCTGCAGCTGCGCATCAGGGTCGTGCAAGCAGCCCTACCACTGCCTGCCCGACACCTGGCATGCCTCCCACCTCACGCCTGCTGCAGCTGCGCATCAGGGTCGTGCAAGCAGCCCTACCATTGCCTGCCCGACACCTGGCATGCCTACCACCTCACGCCTGCTGCAGCTGCGCATCAGGGTCGTGCAAGCAGCCCTACCACTGCCTGCCCGACACCTGGCATGCCTACCACCTCACACCTGCGTGTCAGGTCCCTTCAGCGTGCTATCATGGCCACATCCACCACCGTGGCCACCTGCCCTAGTCACCTGCCCCACACACAGTCTGTCTCCCACTTCAGGGTGCTACGCCTTTGCACCAGCGTCTGACAAGCACGCAAGCAGCACCACTACCGCCGCCGTGGCTACCTGCCCCAACCGCTCACCTAACACGCGATCTGCCTCCCACCTCGCGCCTGCTACGCTTGTGCATCAGGGTCCGGCAAGCGTGCAAGCAGCACCACTACCGCTGCAGCAACCACCGCACCTAGCACCCACACGTTGCCGGGGTCCAGCGCTGAGCCTTTCAGGCCCTTTGCCGCCGCCAGCAGCGCGCCCACCGGGTCCCGCGCGATCGAAACCAGCGTGCCAGTCGCTGTCCCGGTCCCCTGTGCGGATGCCGCCCCCGCTAATCCCCCGGCCGCGCCCATGGCGCCGCTGAGCGGCGCGTTCAGCATGAGGCCCGACAGGAAGTTTAGAACTAGGGCTGCGCCCATGAAGTACCCCAGCGTGGGCCGGAAGCTGAGGGCGAGGGAGGACAGGCAGACGGCGAGTGCACCGCCAGACGCAGCGATACCTAGCATGGCTGCGGCCTTGGCCTTGGCAGTACCTGCCAGCAGCAGCCAGCAGGCGATGTTCGCGCCTGTGGGTGCGTGGGGGATGGCATGGCGCAGAGGGGGGTAGAGAAGGTGAGGAGGAATGAAGGCGTGTTGTAGCAGGGCAGGTTGCACGTGCGGGTGCGTGGGGCGTGGCATGGCACAGATGGCGGGAGGGAGGGTGAGGAGGAATGAATGCGTTGCATAGCAAGGGCGTTTTACACCTGCAAGGGCGTTTTGGGGAGGCATGGCAGCTTGAAGCAGGAAGGGGAAAAGGCAAGGTGATTCCTCTTCGTGACAAAGCGTGCAGCCAAGATGTCTTGCGTACACAAGCAGTGCATGCCTGCAGGAGATTTAGTGCCTTTCATAGTGACGACACCTACGGGTGTATGTGTGGCGCCGCATAGCACTGCTATCCAACCTGCAGCCCATGCCCCAGAGGCGCAGAGCTCTCCCCTTGTTGCTCCTCCTCCTTACCTTTGTTACGATGAAGAAAAATGTTCCCTGGAGCCACGTGTCAGAGCGTGTTACCTTGACCTTGCCCTGCAACTTTGATACCTTTCTGAATTGGCACCTGCACTTACCAACACCGCCCAGGATGTACGTGAACCACACGCCAATGCCGCCCAGCTCGCGGTACACCATCTAACGCAGCAGGCAGGTTTGTACGGTGTGTGTCAGGGTAGGATAAGGCTGTTGATGGTAGGGTAAAGTGGAGCAGGGCAGAGCAGAGTAGGGCAAGGCAGGACAGGGCAGGACAGAATGCATGAGTGCTTCTCAGCACAGCTTTGTTGCCTGTGGCCATTACAACTGGCAGCTCAGGCACGTCCCCGTCCACCTACCCCTGCACATCTTGACAGTCCCCTGCCCACCTGCCCCTGCTCTGTGTCCATACCAAGACACTTAACTGCCCACCTGGGTTATGAAGACAATAAACATGCCCCTACACTCCAGGACATACCCCTGCCCCTACCCACTTACAACTGCCCTTGCTTACCTACCCCTGGCCCCTGTCCCAACGTGCACACGCCCTTGCCCACCTGGCTGAAGAAGAAGACGATGAACATGCCCCTGCCCAGCTGCTCCAGGTTCTGGTGCACAAAGGCGGACGTCGCAAACGCCCACCTGCCCGTCAGAAGGGGGAACAAGGGCACCAGACAAAACAAAGGTGATTTCAAGTGCCACCAAGCATACTGAAAGAAGGGGAGGTAGAGGTATGATCACTGGTGGGTCACCTGTGGTCATCATCATCACCTAGCAGTTGCCTTACACACCCTTCACATCATGGCAGCGGCCCATTCTGATGGGCGACATGGGCACCAGCCAGAGCAGAGGGAGTTACAACTGCCAACAAGCTTGCGTACGTATTGTGCTTGCGTAAGCATGGTGGAAAGGGGGGTACAAGGAATGATCACAAGTGGGTCATCCATAATCTTCCACACCCTTCACATCATGGTTGCTGCCACCAGTCCTGTTGCCGCCGTCGCTGTTGCTGCCTCTGTTGCTGCCTCTGTTGCTGCTTCTGTTGCTGCCAAAGAGAAGGCGATGGCGCCAGCTGAACTGCGCGTTCCCTATCCTCTTGCTTCTAATGTTGCTCCGCTGCCATAGCTGCTGCACTCACGAGTGCTGCAGTCGCACCCCACTTGCCCACTGCGCAAAAAAACATCACTCATGCAACATCACTCATGCATTTCAAGTGGTACCATTGCTCAGGGACTGTAAGTGCACAGACCGAAAAGCGCACCGCCCATTCACGTACCACTTGATAGCGTAGGGGTTGATTGCGAGCGAAGCAACCACGTTCGACTTGGCCGCTGCAGCTGCCCAGAACAGGGCACAGTTCACCGCCACCAGCATCGCGACACCAGCAGGGACCTGCAGAGGTGAGCGGGTGCAGGGTCACAAGGAAGGGGTGTGGAGGGGCAAGATTGATTACCGTTGCTGCTCAGAAGAATCCACACTTGAACACCATCAGTAACACAACGCTAAGTGGCACCAGTAGGGGTGAGGATGCAGGGCGAATGCAAGGTCGTATAGAAGGAAGGGGCCAGTTAGTCGCTGCCGCTGCTGCTGCCCAGCCACCAGCAGCACAACGCTGCAGGTCACGTACATGACAAGCATGAATCGCAACAGTAAAGGACTGGTGAATGGCCTACTTGAGGTCAGGAGGGAGGGACTTGAGGATGAGCTGCAGCAGCTGCCGCTTGAACCAGACACTCTCCTACACCTTCCACTGACCTTCCATGCAACGTTAAAAAAGAGAGGCGAGAGCTTAAGGCCTGAAGTCCCTCGGCTCCCCTCTGGAAGTCTGTGTCGCAGCCCATGACCCAGCGTACCCATCGAAGCTCATCTTGTCCAGCTGCTGTCAGGTCAATCACTTTGTAACCTAGGAGGTATCTGATGCCCACACTATTAGATACCAACCCCCACACCCGGACATACCTGAAAGCCCACAGGCGTATCTCCTGCTGCTGTTGCTGCTGAGGTTGCAGCTCCAGACCGCCCTGCGGCGGTCAAAGGCCGCACGTTGTAGCACAGAGCAGAAGTGATAGTGTTGCATGAGGCAGAGAAAGAGCGAGTGGCGTCATGCTCATGTGAATCAGCGTAGCATGCTAATAAGCCAATTGCAAGGTTGCAGGTTTCGGGCGATGTGACAGTTTTGCGTGTGCGTCTAGCTTGATGCAGGTCACGCTTCTCCTTGGTAAAAGGTCAAGGGCGCTGGAAAATCCTGTAGTCTCAGTGCATGGCACGGGATGCTTGCCTCGGGGTGACAGCAGGGTGACAGACTATGTGTTTGGATGCTGAGCAGGTGTTGACTGGCCTGTAGCCATTGTTCTACTACCAGGTTTGTTAAGCAATTCAGGTATTGTCAAGACATGCGTTTAGTGGCTGGGGTAGCGGACCTGGCGGGAAGCTGAGTTGAAGCTCGGAGGCCTACCTTGAGGCGCTGGGCGACCAGCTGCCTGGCGGGGCACAAGTGGCTGCATGGAGTCATCTGCAGGGCCTGATGCTGCAGCTGCAGGAGGTGAGCGCAGCAGCAGTGGGCGTGGACGCATACCACCACCAAGTGGGAGGTGGGAGGTGAAGGGCACAGCTGTCAGGGCCGGCCTGCACGAGGCGGGCATCATGGTGCGGAGCAGGAGCGTCGCCATTGCAGCAAATTGCAGCGTAAGCCACCTGCCAGATGGATCGAGGCACATGAACGCCCACACAGTGTGAGCACGATTGTGGAAACTTTGCCATCGCAGCATCGCAGCGCCACATCACCAGCGACGGCGAATGCATCTGACGCGTTCAACACGGTGATATTGCACGCTGCTGCAGTGCAAGTGCACATCCCGGTCATGCATTGGCGCCAGCGGCGCAAGAAGACGCACAATTCGCACGGTGCACACGTTTTACGTCCTACATATCTAGTTCTTTGCCATGGGCGCCCTCGTTGCAGGGGGATGCGGCCGCCCGCCGGTGCAGCGCCAGCTGAGTGCACCAGCTGCACGGCTGCAAGGCGGCCCATCTGTGGTGCGCCTGGAAATTGCTCAGACACTGCGGCTGTCGCTGGGTTGCGTGCCCGCTGCTGCTGTAACTCCTCGCCCGCCTCAGTCGGGTTGCACAGGTCCCATCATGGCTTGGGAACGGGGTTTGGAATGTTTCACCACTGTGTGCGCCTACTGTGCTTGAGCTGGGCCTCTCACATCATGGGGAAACGTCCTACGCCGTTCCCAAGTCCGCCATAAAGCGCAAGGCCACAATGTGTGCTTAGCGATGCTGGACAGGATAGAACGGTTGGCGTTGTGGCACGCAGTGCTGAGAACCACGACGCCAAGTAAGCCCACAACAGCGTGTTGCGCAACAGCTGCATTCCACCCACACAGCCTGCCCAGGCACCCACCGCAAATCTGCGCACAACAATTGGTGTGACTGTGCAGTACTTGCACTAATGCAGCAAAAGAAGCACAACGAAAAGCCGAGCAACACTGCCGCCCTGCCTTGCCCTTCTTTGGCTACCCCGCGGCTGGCGGTGGCTCACTCATAAGGCTGTTCTGGTAGCGTGTCGCCCCTTGGGTGAAAGGCTGGGCTGCAGGGCTTGCTGCCAAGATGTTGGCACATGACGTCGCCCTGCCAGCCTTGCCCAGGTCGTCCAGGACCAGCACAGCGGCCCGAGAGGGGCTTCCCTTCATAGGCTCCTCATCGGCCCCACCACCATCCTCTCCCCAGCTCCCATGCCAGCCCTCGCCCCAGCTCCCCTGGCCGCCCGCGTCGGTGGCTGAGGGTCCAGAGGCTGTAACGCTGGTACCCTCGCCCGGTGCGACAGCTGTGGCCATGTGCGCAACGAGGTCGCGCAGGAGTATCAAGTAATGTGCCAGGCGGTCTCCGGCGCTGAGGGTGCCCTTCCTCTCCTCAAGCATGGCCATGTATGCGCCTGCTGCACTCTTGGATGTCACTGCCGCCAGGCTCTGCACCCTTTGCCCTCCCTTGCCCTGGTTTGCCTCGTGGAACAGCGCCATTCAGCACCACACTGCTTGCCCTGATTTCACGTTTCTCAAATTCACCCAGCCGAGCTTCTAACCTGCAGCAGCTCCACCGCCCTGCCAAAATTTTGTGCATCTCGCCATGCCTCGACCAGGTTGGCGGCAGTCAGCAGGTGCAGGCATGCGTCCACCCAGCCGATGTGGATGACGCCACTCAGGAGGGCCAACCAGCTTGACCGGTCGCACATGCTGCCATTGGCGCCAATCAGCACCTGTGAACGGTTCAAAGTAAAGGAGTGAGAGGTGGAGGAGCTGTACAGGAGCTGTACAGCTGTGCAAGAGTGCACAGAATATGTGGTGTACGTCATCAGCGCTGTGGGGTGCGGGTAGTGCGGGTCACGCGGTGTTCTAGATCTAGCGGCTGATCTCCGCAATGCACTACCCACAGTGCACCCACGGGCTTTTGCCGGCTGCTCGCATGCTGCCGCTAGCAGCCGTGCTCGACTGGTCCTCACCTGCAGCGCGATTCGGTGGTATGATGCTGCGAGGACTTGCCGCGCTGAGCCTGGCCTGATGGGGACAGTCAGGTTGCGCAGCATGCTCTGCAGGCCAAGCGAATGCCGGGTGTCCAGGTTCAGGCCCTCGTTGGTGAGGGCGAGCCTGAGGAAGGCGCGGGCGCTGAGCGTCGCTGAAGTCACGCAGCACGGCTCCCCACTCATTCATGCCATGAGGGCGCAGTGGTGAAATTAGGGCCGTAATATTGCGTTCATGCAACATGTGCGACTGGTTAGGGCAGACAGCCCAGCAAACCTATTCGCGCCTCTGACCAGAAGCCCTCCCCCTTAC
>JAWZTI010000677.1:0-22745 GCA_039880955.1 Chlamydomonas urium
TCATCCACAGAAACCAGCATAGCGGCATGCCTGACCTGCCTCCTCACCAGCCACACCACCACGACCCGCCTCACCTGCATCATCCACAGAAACCAGCGCACTCCCCAGCCACCACCACCACAGTCTACCTCACCTGCCTCCTCCCCTGCCTTGTACACCGAGTCCCTGAACTCCAGATGGGCCGCTACTCGAGCCAGGATCTCTTTCCTCCCAAAGGGCTTGACGATGTAGTCGTTGCTGCCGCTGGACAGCCCCTCTACGATGTGCTCCTCGGCCCTCTTGGCGCTGACCATGATGATGGGGATGCAGGAGCTGGGGTACAGCTCGCGCAGCTTGCGGCAAACCTGAAAGGAGGGGCAGTCAGGAAAGAGCAGGCTTGGGGTAGGATACTACCTATGCACTGCCACGAGGTTGCAGGAGTTGTGGTACAGCTCGCGCAGCTTGCGGCAAACCTGAAAGGAGGGGCAGTCAGGAAAGAGCAGGCTTGGGGTAGGATACTACCTATGCACTGCCGCGAGGTTGCAGGAGTTGTGGTACAGCTCGCGCAGCTTGCGGCAAACCTGCAGTTGAAAGGAAGGCGAGGGAAACTCAGGGCAGAGCAGGCTCAAGGAAGGCACGCCCACTTACGCACGTAGTCTGCTGCAGTATTGTATTGGTGTCAAGCGTGATCTATTACTACCCCAGACTTCCTGAAGTTGTACAAACAGGCTTCTGCAGGCTATCCCCCTTGCCCAACACCTGCTCAAGCCTGGCGTTAAAGAGTGCCATCGATGTGTAAAAGCCGCTGCTAGCTGCGTGAGTGCCATCCCCGAGCAAAAACTTCCCAGCCCGCCATAAAACGCAAGGCATAAAGAGGCCACACTGTGTGGGCCGCTGCCATGTCATGCCTCACCTCGTATCCGCTCATGCCTGGCATCATGACGTCGAGCAGAATAATGTCTGGAAGCGACTCCGCCTCCTCCATGTACTTCAGCGCCTCAAAGCCGTTCATGGCTTGGATCACCTGCAGTGTAGCAGTGCACAGTAAAACCACCAGGTTACGCAAGAAAAAGGACATGAATCGTGTTGATAAGGGGGAACATGCCCCCTGGCATGACCCCATGACAAAACCAGCTGGTTGGCAGGGTCGTCATCCGCACCCAGCACTCCACCTGCGACACAGTGATGCACCCCTGCACCACTCAGAGCACCCCAACACCCTCACCTCGTAGCCCTCAGGCGTCAGCAGCGCCTGCATCACCAGCTGGTTGACAGGGTCGTCGTCCACACTCAGCACACGCCGACGCAGGCTCGAGGCACGCCGCTGCAGCGGCCCCCGCTCAGCCCTTCCCTCGCCAGCGGCATCGGAACCCCTCGACTTTCCCCTCCCTACCGAGCCTGTACCAGCCGCCAGGCCGGCCTTGCTGTCAGTCGCCAGCCTTGCCCTTGCCCCTTGCACAGCCGATGCACCAGCAGCAGCGCTTTCTGCACCAGGGGTGCAGGGCTCTGCATCTGGCACAGCGCCTGCCACAACAGCCCCTGCGACTGCGTCTGCTGGCGTGTGCCTGCCCCGCCCCTCACGCTCCCCTGCAACAAACGCAGAGTCAAAGGACCGCTCGGGTAGATCAAGCGCGCCAGGTGCACCCTCCCCCTCGGGCCCTTCCTGCCGCATTGCTGATCCCTTGCTGGCCCCTGCAGCCGCCCCAACCCCTACCCCTGCAAGCCCTGCCACTGCAGCTATCCCGGAGGGGGACGCCGCAGCAACAGCGGACAGCGCAGTAACGGCCGCCAAACAGGTCCCTGCCCCTAGCCCATCCTGCTGCGTCACGGCACCGCCGCCCTTGGAAGGTGAAGCAGGCGGCGCCGTTGCTCCCGCCGCCGCCCCCGGGGCAGCGCGGCTGCCATGCGTCGAGGGGGTGCCCAGGGAGCTCCGCGACTGGCTCGCCCTAACCCTGGAGGCATGCAGCATCTTCCGGAGGGGGCCGGCGGCCCCTGCCGCCGGAATGCCAAACGCCAGATCCTCCTCGTCGGGCTGGGACAAATCAGCGATTGCGCCGGCGGCTGGTCCAACGACATCCATTGAGGCGTCCTGAGCGCTGTCCCACGCCTGCCCGGCGAGGATCCAAGAACATGGGTTGGATGAAGGCGATGGGCAATTGCCAGGAAACTACCATGGCAGGTTGAGGACAGCCAAGAAGGGCAGCAAAGAGAAATCCAAGGGCTCGAAAAAGTGTCTCGACATACCCCTGCTATCATGCGCGCACGCGCCCCACCTGCAGCAGACATGCAGGCTACACTCGCTTTCTGCCCCTTTGCAACCAACAGTGTACATGCAGGCCACAAACTGTGTTCCCTGCCCCGTGATCTTACCTTGAGTCAAGGCTGAAGCTGGTCCCTTGGCCCAGCTTGTTGCTGGTCTCAGCAGAATCATAACCTCCCTCCCGACTGCATGGCAACACTGCCCTCCTCCCTCCACCTTGCCCGCTCGCCCCTGTCCAGTACCTTGAGTGCAAAGCTGAAGCTTGTCCCTTGGCCCAGCTTGCTGCTGATCTCCACCATGCTATCGTGCGCCTCAACAAGCGTCTTGACAATGTTGAGGCCGAGGCCGGTACCGCCATACTTGCGGGTGGTGCTCATGTCCACCTGTGGCGACAGGGTACGGTAGCACGCTTTCACTTAGCCGCCAAGTTTGGGGAACACAAACCGTAAAGTATGGCGCGGGACTGTGCTGCAGGTGACCTTCCCTCCTCTGTCCGCACCCCCTGGAAACACGCCGCTGCATACCTGCCCAGCCTGGCATCTTCTGCACAGCTTTTCCGACCTCCAGTAAAAGAGAGTTTCTCAACTACCCAGCCCCGCCAGCAACGCACCTGCTGCAACGCCTGAACAGGTCTGGCTGAACTCAAACAACCTCCAGACAAACGTCTCAGCCCAGGGTTTAGGGCCCCCCCCCGCAAAACCTAAACCCCTAGACCCCGCCAGCAACACACCTGCTGAAACGCCTCAAAGATCTGGTCAAACTTTTCTGCAGGGATGCCGATCCCCGTGTCGCTGATTGACAGCCTCACAGCCTCCCCGCTGACCGTGGCTGACACAGCAATCGTGCCTGTGGTCGGGTGCAGGCGCGACAGGTACGCGAAAGACAAGATTTAGGGAAGCAGCATGGACGGCTTGGCTGGTGGGTAAGACAGAAACTTTCTCCCTCCTCCATCTCAACCTTGGAGGCAGAACCAGCTTGCAAAGTGCACCGCAACAGCGCCCTTTCGCCCAGTAGCTAGTGCTGCTTGATTTCCGCTTCCAGGCCACAGCCTCTCCCAGAAATGCATCCCGCCGGCCAGTCTTGATCCATCAGCATTGTGAAAAACATGAACGCTTGCCTGTGTGTGTAAATTTGCAGCTGTTGCCAACGATGTTGTGCAGAATCTGGATGATGCGGCCGGTGTCGCCAAGCACCGGAGGCAGGTTGCGCGGCAGGTTGTTGACCAGCTTCACTTTGGGCTTGGCCTGCGGTGGAAGGCCAGAGGATGCAGGGCAGGGGACGAGGAGGGCGGGTTGCTTGACAGGGTTGTGAACCAGTGTTGATTTGGGCTTGGCCCGTGGTGCAAGGCAAGATGGTGCAGGGAGGCGCAGGTTGCACAACAGTTTGCTGGGCAAGTTGCAGGGCAGGTTGTCAACGAAATTCACTTGAGGCTTGGCTACAGGCAGGGGGTACAGGGCAATGACTGTTGATCCCCACGACGCTGGACACTGCCGCATGTCTCATGATGAGTGACAGTTCTAATTCCAAGTCTAAGTCCAATTTGGTACCAATTCTTGCGCAGCTTCAGGCGCGGCACGCTCAGCTGCTCGCTGCTCGGGCAGCTCCTCACCCTGGGCGCCCATCCGCCAGAGTGTATTGGGTACCCACGACCCACAAACCATGAGCAACCCCTGTCCTCCCTCATCTCTCCAATGCCCCGCCCTTCACACACCATCAGCCTGCACAGGCCCAGCACACTCTTCACCAATTGTCCAAGGCACCACAGGCTCCAGCGACCGGGGATACTGTTGCGGCAAGTGCGTCATGCAGATCATATCCTTTGCAATGTATATGCATGCCCAAGTGCAGAGCTTTTCCTTTCCATCTCTCCAGCAGTCCCCACCCTCACAGCAGCCCAGTGAGCGCTCTGACCTCCTGGAGCCTTTTGCTTCCATCTCTCAAGCAGTCCCCGCCCTCACAACACCCGATTGCGTGAGCGCACTTGCCTCCTGCCCACACCCACCCTCCCTGCCCTCGTATCCACCCGCCAGAGGCCTGCACCGGCCCACCACACTCTTCACCGATTGTTCAAGGCACCACAGGCTCAAGCGACCGGGGATACCTTGGGGGCAATTGCGTCCTGCAGATCATTGCCTTTGAAAAGCACACCTACATGCCTGCCCCAAAATGCAGAACTTGTTCCTTCTATCTCTCAAGCAGTCTCCACCCTCACAGCACTCCATCATGCGATCTCTCGCACTGCCCTCGTGTCCACTCACCAGCGGCCTGCACAGGTCCAGCACATCGTCCACCACTTGGTGTAGGGCTACTCGCTCCTGCTTGATCGTCAGCTTTCCCTGCACACACAAGCAAAGTATCACATCAGATCGTTCCGAATGGTTCATCGAAATAATTGCAGACGCGGGTAGGCAGCTAATCAGTGACAGGCAGCGACCGCCACACCTTGGCTGCATGTTGCAAGGCGCCCGCATTGTACTAATTGGCGCTATCCATTCCATTGATCGCGCCGCAAGTTGCAAGTTGTGAGTTGCGAGACCCTCCAGCCCTGCTGCTGCACCACCCCCACTCGCATGCCTCATGCCGCCGCGTCATTGATGAGGTTGAGCAGGTTGCATAGCAGTCTGCCGCTGCGGTCCCCTTGTCCCCCGCCCTTCCACGTCCCGTATCCCGCACTCTCCTGCCCCCATCCCCCGCCAGGACTTTGCAACTGCACTCACATGCCTCATGGCCGAAGCGTCCAGGATGTCGTTGATTAGGTTCAGCAGCCGTGCACCGCTGGTTTTGATCGTGTTGAGCGTGCGGCGCACCGATTCGCTGACGTCGCCGCAGCTGCCGATCAGCAGCGCGTCACTCAGGCCGATGATGCCGTTGAGCGGCGTGCGCAGTTCGTGCGACATGCTGCTCATGAACCGCTCCTTGTGCTCCACAAGGCTCTTCAGCTCCTCAATCACTTGAGTTCTGTAGGTGAAGGAGAGGTAGCAGAGGAGCAGCATTTGAAAGGGGCAGTAGAGGCGTAATCTCAGCGGCATACGCAGCGTGTGCGATGTGCTGTTGACAAAGTGCTTGTTTGCGTTTAAGAAAACGTATCAGCTCCTAGATCACTTGTGTCCTGTAGATGAGGCAGAGGAGCAACACTGCAAGGCGCCAGGCAACAGTTGTGATGTCAGCGGCGTACGCAGGGCGTGCGATATGTTGTAGAAACTGCTTGTTTGTGTTCTGAAAGGCTCCTCGGCTCCTCGATCAATTGCGTCCTATGATTAAAGCAGAGGAGCATAGTGGCGTGCGCAGATCGTGCGGTGTGCTGTTCAGAAAGTGCTCGTTTGTTATCCACAAGGCTCTTCAGCTCCTCAATCACTTGCGTTCTGTGAATGCAGCACAAAAGCATGAGTGTGAGGGGGCAGCAAGCTTGTGACCTCAGAGGTGTGCGCAGCTCATGTGACATGCTGCTCACAAAGTGCTCGTTTGTGCCCCACAAAGGGTCGCAAGCTGCCCGAGCCATTGCATTCTGCTTAAAGAGAGGAGAAGTATCAGTGCTCGGAGCAATACGCAGTCGCTTGCCCACCGCCCTGGCCAGCGCTCTGATCGTCAACCCCAGGCAAGGCCAACCCTGAGCTAATACCTGTACTGCCCCACGAATCAACCTCCCGTTACCACACCTGTTGCTGGCCTCCACGATGTGCATTGCGATGATTCTGCGCTGCTCGATGGTCAGGAAGTTCTCAAACATGAGCGACGAGCTGAACATGACCTTGCCAACAAAGTCGCATAGCGTCCACAGCCACTCCTCGACAAACAGGTCCAGGAAGCCGCAGCGCTTGATGCAGTGGAGCACAGGAAACAGGAACCAGAAGCCCTGCAGGGACGCAGGGTAGTGAAGGTGGTAGGCAGAATCAATTTGGCAATATTTGCAAAGGCATCAGCGGCGACAAAGTACCAGGCCAGCCATAAACCAAGAAAGCCGCAGCGCAAGTTGAGGATCTCTGTGGCTTCAGAGTGACAGGTCAGCAAGCATCAAGAAGCCGCAGCGCTGGGCGCAGTGGAGCACGGGGAGCAGGAACCAGAAGCCCTGAAGAGAAGGTGTGGTTGGGAAGGCGGTGAGTGGCACAGGCAGCAGCGGCAGCTACGGCGTAACAGGTAAACGTCAGGAAATCTGGCCAGGGCCCATGGGCGCAGTGCAGCCTTAGAAGCCCTGCAAGTGAACTGTTGGGCTTGCGCTCTTACCAGGGTGAACATTCGCAGCACCTCCAGGTTCAGCTTGTTGGCATGGCTGGTGCTGTGGGCGATGGCCCTGCGGACACAGCCAGGCAGCCGGCAACATTCATGCCTCAGGGAGCATATTCAGGCAGGCAAACAACATATCACATTCTTCCAACACCCTCCTCAACAAGGCTTCCTGTGCCACGCTGACAGGCAGACTTAGCGCCCATAGCGTTGCCTGCTGCCTGGCGTGGTTCTCCCCCATGTTGCACGCCCGCCTCACCCGTCAAACATGCACCACATCATGTACACGAGAAAGGGAAACGCGACCCAGCTGATGGCGTTGAAGAGTAGAGCCAGCGGTGCATAGGTCAGCACGTCGCCCAGTGTGCCTGCCACCAGCATCACCACGTCTGTTGCCACTGCCAGGACAACCTGCAGGTGCGGCGCCAAGGGAGTTGACACTGTTTAAATAGACAAAAGCAAAAGGATGTATGTGCGGAGTAGTTGAGCTATGAGCCTGCCACGCCAGTTGCAAAGTGTCTGCGCCCAGTCTGCTTTGACAGCTTGCTCTTTGTTTCGCAAGAAAACAACACGGACGATGAAAGCAGCCTGTTTCTCAAGGGGCTGCCGATGGTGCAAAGGCCCCCCCCCCGACCAACCTGCTGCGCCCCTGCCCCACAGCTTACCTTGTCCCGCCTAAAGTCCGACAGCTTGCTGAGCAGGTAGACCATGAAGGGCGTGGTGAGCGTCCACATGACCAGGCGCAGCACGTGCACACCACTGGAGGAGGGCGGGTACCAGCCTCGCATGATGGGGGCCATGCCTGCGTACGACAAGTAGTCGTTGGATGCTGCCAGCAGCTGGATGTAGGCTGCACGGGATGGCAGGCGACAGACACAGGAGGGAAATGAGGTTTAGAGCACGGTTCTGAGCATACCTCCTGGCCTCCCCACTGCTGCTGGCCGCCGCTGCTGCTACTGGTTCGACTTCACTTGCCCCGTGTCCCGCTGCACGGCGATAGGCCCGGCTGCTGTGTCATTTTGTGTCCAGCTGCTGCTGTAGCTGCCCACTCGCGCTGCCTACTGACCTCCCAGGTAAGCCAGCTGAAACTTCTGACCGTCACGCTCAAACAGCATGGTAAGCGCGTTGAGGCAGAAAGCTGTGGTGAAGCAGCATGCCGGCACAAGATATGCCTCTGGCGCAACCTGAGTGAACACAGGTGGCAGAGTGCGCATTTGGAATTTTGTTGTTCTGATGTCGTGATTGGCAGAAGCTTGACCCGCCTGGCTACAGGCAACAACAGCCTGATTGAAACAGTCGAGCATCTGGCTGCTCCCACAACCAAGACCTGATGACCCGCACCTTGGCCTTGTGCAGAGCCATGAGCTCCGGGTCTCCCAAGCCAAAAGCATGTGATGCGACGATGAACAGCGTGAAAAGCAGCACGCCCAGGCTGCATGCACATGGACAGGCACAACGATGAGCTTGCAGGACATGTTCACGCTGCCCTTCGGAAGCCCTGATGGCAAGGTGTCGCTTACAACGTGTACAGGTAGATGCCACGCGGCACCTGAGATGGTGCTGCTGCCGACGTTGCCTGAGTGCCCTGCGCCTCCGCGTCTGACCGGTGAGTGCGACTGGGCGCACCGACGCTGAGGCTCTGGCCTCCCGGAGCCATGCTGAAGCCTCACCGCTGTGCGCTGGACGCTCAGAGCGCCATGCTGGTGTTGTCGGTCTGCATACGAGCGGAGTTCCTGCAGGTACGTGCGGTAAGAAAACCAAAAACGCCTTCTTCACAGACGAAAGCTGCTGCCCTTCCTTGCAAGCCGGGCGAGAAATGGGGTGCGAGCCGGCTCGTGCAACACCGCCCACACTTCCAAATTGGGTTTTCATTTTGGAAATGGGCCCACGTTGCACGCATCACCGCTTCCATGGCATCCAACATGATGCACATGTCGTACACGCCCACCTCTCGCCCGTTCACGCGATCCGTGCGGGCTCCAACCATCACATCTCGCCGTGTGGTGACTGTGGCATCGCAGCCAGAGCAGCAGCAGGTGAGGCTGCATGGGTTGCATGGAGCCTGAGCTCCCTGCATGCGTTGAGCACGTGCCTGCTCACGCACACAGGCCCCACCCGCCAATGTGTGCTCCACATGCGGAGTGGACCTGAGCAAGGCTGAGAAGGGGTGAGCTCTGTTGCTATTAGTGTGATTGGACGCCTGCTGTGACAGCAACTCTTACGATGCCTGACACTGCTTGGTCCCTGGTTGGGCTGCAGCTGCGACGGTGGCCGCATCATCGGAGGCCTGGGCGCGGTTACTGGCTTTGGCTGGTGGCCCATCAAGGCCTACAGGTGCCATGTGCAGCACACACAGAAAGGGCTGTCGTTGCGTTGTGGGTTGCTAGGCAGTTTTTGCTGCGTCATGTGCACGGCGGCCTGCTTGATATCACCTTGCGCATTCACTGCTGGTCCTGCAGGCCATGCCCTAAGCTGGATGAAGCGGGAATTGAGTACGTCAGGTATGTTTGCTTGACATCCCACTCCAAGCCAATGGCCACAGATAGCATTGCACAGTCCTAGCAAATGTGATGAGCTTTGGGAGCGGCAAAGCTGTGGCTTGCTGACACCCTGCTCTTGACTGCTTGTGTTCCTTACAGGAAGGGCCAGGCGACCAACGACGTGTTGTTCGGTGGCGTGTCCCTGGGCAAGGAGGGCGTCAAGACCCTGGAGGAGATGCGGAAGACGGCTGAGAAGGGCATCAAGATCGAATGAACAGGCACAACGGTTCATTGCACAGTTTAATACTGTCAGTACGGACTTTTGGAGACCAGCGCTCAGCAGCAGCGCATTTTGTACAAAGCAACAATTTTTCGTTCGTTTGTGCCATTTTGTATATGGCACAGGGATCAGATCAATTTGATTGCAACACTTTTTTGAGGGGCTGTGATTGTGCCTTGCTTGTCCTTTCAAGTAGTTCATGTGACAGATCGCCCTGGAGCTGCCGCTGCTGCTGCTCAACCATCCCACCAGCACGTGTTCATGCGCCCGTCGTGGGATACAACTCTGTTCGTGCATTGGGTACAAGGTACATCAAGAAGCCTTTTGCATCAATTTGATTTGCAAGCAACGCTTCAAAGCTATGATGCAGGCAGATATGCATCTCTCAGCATTCATGAACAACCCAAACAAACAAAGCACATACTGCGCAAACGAACACAGAAGTTTGGCAGCATGCACTTCTAGAGTTAATAATTGCACGTTGACACGGCACGGCGGGAGAAAAGCAGCACGCTAAACAGGAAATGGCTGGCGCGCATTGTTTCCGCACAACATCCTCACAGGATGAGGCACTCATATGGTGGGGCAGGGGCGTGCTTATGGCAGCCAGATGCCGATCTTCAGCGCACAGGCGCAGGGCACATTCGTAGGTGCTAAATCATTCTGGCTATTCTGGCAGCTCAACCGTGCTCTGCGCTCGCGCAGTCAACGCGGGCCCAAATAGAGGCCGGGCCCTGATACACGCCTGCCATGAACTCAGCAGCCACACACACCACACTTTACACGGCCTGCAGGGCATACGTTTCCAGCGTGGCCACCCTGCCCTTCAGCACCATCTCGCCGCAGTACTGCCACGCCTCCAGGCCACCCGCATCACCACCCTGCTCGAGGGCGTCCCGCCTGCCGCCATGGGCAGATGTGCCAGCCTCCGTGGCGCCCGGCATTCTAGTATTGCCCACACTGGGGCGGGCCTCGTCACTCTCCTCCTCCACCCCAGCCTGGGCGCCCGGAAAGTGCAGCATGCGGCGCACGAACGCCGACCATGACAACAGGCCCCCCGCGGCGCCGCCGGGCGTCAGCCCGCCCTCGCCGGCCACTTGCAATTGGCCGTCGCACGACGTGCGGCCGCTGTGCTGCGCCGCCCCGTACAGCAGCGCCCGAAAATCTTCGAGGCTGTTGTTGGAGCTAGCCAGCGCGTGCACCCCCGCCATCTGCACCGTGCTCTCCACTGATGCGTGGCGAGCAGAGGCCGACGAGCGGCGGGCGTTCCTGGCCAGCGCATGCGCGCTCGCCGCCATCTGCGCCGTGCTCTCAATCGAAGAGCGGCGGTTGGACGAGGACTAGCGGCGCCCGCTCCTTGCATAATCGGCGGACCTGCTGCTCAGGTTTGACTCCTGAGAGGAGTGCATGAGCGACGACAGGCGGCCCTTGAGGATGCCCTGAAGCGACTGCACAGACAACCCAGCAAAGCCCTCCGTTGCCCCGGGGCCAGCGCTTGCGCACTTGGATGCACCTGGTTCGCCCTCGTCCAGGCTGAACTGTGAGGCGGACGAGATGCGCGGCCGGGGATGGTGCCGGCGCTGGCTGGCGGACTTGTCGTACCTGTGCAGCTGGTCGTAGACAGCGGAGCTGATCTGGATGGCGCCTGGGCGCGAGGTGCACTCCAGGCGGCTTGCACTGCAATTGCATACAGAGGATGGGGAACGCGGGAGGGGGCGGGGGAACGCGCATCAGTTCTAGACCTGCGGTACCTGGGCTGGATGGCGCCTTGGCGCGAAGTGGACTCCGGGCGCACACGCAGAACAGGAAAGGCGGGTGCGCAGGTGCGATTGCTGCTGTGAGCAAGACTGCGCTGTGCACCACCCAGAACAGCTGCCGAATGGCTTGCGCTGCGACGCCTCATGGCATAGTTTGCAGTGACGTACCCCTGTGAAGTTACATGTCCCTAAAACTCACGCGTCGACTGTGTCACCCAGCAGTGTGTACTTCCTTCTCAGCCGCCCAACCAGCGTCCCCCATACAGGACCCTTGTGAATGCCGACCCGCATCTGTAGCGGCTCCCCAGTCACTGGGTTCAACAACGAGTTTGTGATCTGAACGATGTGCTTTGCAAATACGACGATGGTTCGTGCTGGGCAGGGATCAGCCTCATGCCAGCACAGCCCAGCCGCCACCATGTAGCTACATGCAGGGCGCAGGCAGGGTAGCCAAGGTGCAGGGAGTGCTGTCAGGAAAAAGGAAAGCCTTGCGGGACTGACAAGTGTGTTGAGGCGACTGTTGCCTGTCCTGTCCAGCTGCTTGCAACACCTGTACTGCTGCGCCAAAAATTTGCGGCACCGTGAATTCATGACCCTATGAACCCCTGCGGACCCTGTGCAAAGTGCTGTGCAAGATTCTAACTGATAAGGGGAGCCTGGGTGCGAGCTCACCAGTCTCTAACCATGTCCAGCTTGTACAGGTATGGGTGGTCGCTGATAGCTGTGTCAAACTTGCGGAACAGGCCGTTGAGCATGTCCAGAACAGCCAGTGGGTCGGAGGCAGCTCAAATGCTGGTGTAGCTTATGTCTGAAGGGCGGTGCAGGGCAGCAGGAAGAGTCAGCAGTGGCGGGGCAGTGAGAGAAGTGAGCAGCGGCAGAGCAGTAGAAAGCGTGAGCAGCGGTAGGGCAGTGAGAGAAGTGAGCAGCGGCAGAGCAGTAGGAAGCATAAGCAGCGGAAGAGCAGTAGGAAGCATGAGCAGCGGCAGAGCAGTGGGAAGCATGAGCAGCGGTGGGGCAGTGAGAAGCGCGAGCAGCAGCAGGGAAGTGAGAAGCGCGAGCAGCAGCAAGGCAGTCTGAAGAGTGAGGTTCAGCGCGGCACGCTTCAGATCCCTTTCGACGTCGGCAGGATTGAGGGCTGCTGTACAGCATTGCAGGCAGGTCAGCTGCAGGCAACCTGTTGGCAGCCACCTCAGCCTGTTATCGATCTGTTGGCAGCTCACCTGCAAACAGCACGCAGGCGTGCGGGTGCTGCTCTGCCAGCATGCCCTCCACAAAAGACACCCTCGCGTTGCCTGCCTGAGCCCTGGGCCCCCGCCAGTTCATGGACAGACATTCCAGCGGCAGCACGATGCCTCCTGACTCGGGAGCCGCCCCTGCCGTCCCCGCCGGTGCCGCAGCAGCTGCCCCCTCGCGGTCAAAGGTGAACCTGCTGGACTCGACTGACACGGCGGGCGCCTGGGTGGGCGCGCAGAAGCTGCCGCAGCGCGATGGGCGGCGACAGGCAGCGCTACCGTCACCTCGGTCCGGACAGACTCAGCTCCAAAGCTGGGGGCGCAGCTGGCTGTGAGCGACTGTGGCGGCGAGGGCAGGCGGGCAGCATGCGGGTCCTCCAACCGGGCAGGGCCGCTGATGTTGCCTGCTTGCAAAAACCCGCGGCCGCTGGCGGCCCTGCGCAAACTCGGCGTGCCTACGCCAGGCCACGGTGCACCAGGGCCTGCCCGCCCCATACACCCCTGACCAGGCGTGCTTAAAGCGCTGAACGCGCTCGTTGGCGTCGCACGGTCGCCGTGCATGTGCTGGTCCTGGTCCTGCAGGTCCCGCTGCACATCGCCAGCAGGCAGGAAGCTGGGCAGGGTCGGCACCAGGTCTGCAGCGGTGCAGTCCAGCAGCCCTCCCCTGGTCTCTGCATCCAGCCTGTTCAGCAACCCACCTCAACAAGGTTGCCAACATCAGCGCCGATGCCAAATGCTACCAGATGCGCCAGCCAGACCTCGCAGGTGCGCACCGTGTGCGCGCTGTGGAACACGCGCCAGCTGGACACCTACAAGACGAGGCAGCAGGAGCACAGAACCAGGGGTTGGTATCCATTAGCAGGCCGCCAAAGCATGAAGAGCCAAAGTCTTTCAGGGACCAGCTGAGGCAGACATCCAACGCAGGCATCCATTGAAACTTTTGATGTCTAACCGCAAGCTGGATGCTCAGGATTGCCAGGCACAGCGCAGACGCCAGGCGCATTCCTGGTTTGGCGTCTCTCGTCCACAGCAGCATCGGCAGCCCTGTCAGGTACACCCTGGAGGCTATCAGGCGCAGCCCGCGGCGCAGCATGTAGACCGTCAGGGAGCTGCAGGAGGGCCATAGGTAGGGCCAGAGGCAGGCGTAGCGCCGGGTCAGGAGGCAGTAGGCGGGCAGCGCCCGCCAGCTCAGCAGCGTCTGCAGGGGGCTTATGGTGGCAACGGAGATGCTGCTTGCATAGATGAACTCCTGCGCTAGGATGCTGATGTTGGGACACGCGCATGTGCCTGTAGTGATGGGCACCAGCGGGTACCAGCTGCACAGCGCCTGTGTGAATGGCAGGGGCAGGGGCAGGGGCAAGGGTGAGAAGGGCAAGGGTGGGAAACAGGCTGCAGCATGACAGGCATGGCTATTTGAATGCAGCTTGAGCATGCGCAGGGCCAGGAGGCGCACTCATGGCCAAGATCAGGCGCAGCAGCTCAATCACCAGGAACCCATGGGTGGGTCGCAGCTTTGATGGTGCCATGCCCACTGGCGCATGCCGTAGCATGGATGCCTCAGTGGGTGCTTCAGAAGCTACTGCGTTGATGTAGGCGCATGCCTGATGCAGTCAGCGGCCGATTAGGGTTTGATCAGGCGATTAGGGTTTGATCAGGCGAGGCCAAAATGGGCTGGCAAGGAGCATGGGTTACTGGCCCGGTGAAGAACCTCACCAGCACGATAGACAGCAGCACCTGCGCACCGCAGACCATCGTCAACTCCTGATCACGCTGCTGGACGTGCAGCACCAGCATCGCAATAGCCTTCAACAAAGTCGCGACGCACACGAGGGCCCACGCGGCCATCAGCGTGGCACGCCGTGCAGCAGTCCTTCGAAAGTGCTTGCGCCATTGCATCGAGGTTTGCCTGGTGCATTGCCCCAAGTGGAACAGTGTGGTCCACTTTATGCCTTGCGTCTTATAAGACGCAAGGCGTAATTACGGGGGCCTAGGCAACAGCGGAGGACGTATTTTTGCCACCCCACACAAATTTGCACATGGCAGCTGACATTTGTTGACGAAGACAGTGGGGTTTTACAGTGCATAGCATGAACACAGTCTATTCAATGAAAAGTACATCAGAAAACATGAGATAGCGCATGCGCAGACAGGCACAACAGCGCATGGCACAGTACACCTATGACGGCCCAGAAGGTGAACTCTTGAGCTCGCCCAACACATTTGGCAACCAAGAAATCAAAGCTGACGCTGCGTCTCAGCAGCGCAGCGCAACCACCACATGCACTTGAAACATAGATACAAACATCAGATGCAAACATCAGATGCAAAGCCTGCAAAGACCAAGTACTTGTCCTGAACTACCTGAACTAATTGTGGGGGTTTACAACCCAATCCTCCGAATTGCTTCCCTTTCTGTATCTCATTGGCGCAGATCGCCACGAATGAAGGCATCGAAAGCATGCACCATGCGCACACGCACGTCATGCTACACAACCTGCAGCACATAGGTCTCCAGGGTCGCCACCCTGCCCTTGAGCTCCGTCTCGCCACAGTACTGCCACGCCTCCAGGCCAGGAAATGTGGCCCGCTCGTCATCAAGATGAGCCTGGCTGCGGTGCGCAGGCGCGGCAGGTGCGTCTGCATCAAGCGCATGAGCGCCAAACACCGCCGCCTCCGCTGTGCTCGTCTCCGCGGCCTCCGCGTCGAAGCTGCCCTGCAGCGACACCGGCGGGAGCATACCCTCGCCGCTGCCGATGCGCGAGTGCGGGGACCACACCGTCACCACGTCGTCAAACACGTCCGCATTGTCTAGGTTCTGGCTGTGCCTGCTGCCCCTGGCCTGGTTAAGTTGGGCCAACACCACCGAGCCGCCCAAACTAGGGTTTCCCTGGCTGCTGCGGCCCCGGACCACACTTGATGAGCCTGAGGGCCCAGGAAGTCCTGATGAGCCTGCTTCATCAGCCCCCGGCATGGCGTGTACGGCAACAGGAGGTAGGTTGAGCCGAGCGCTATACTGGCTAACCTGGCTCTCCCTCCTGGACCTGCCGCCGTGTTGCACACCGAAGTCAAAGCCCTCGAAGCTGTACAGTGACATGTCACTGGACAGGAGGATGGGCTCCGTACCAGAGCTGCCTGTCAAGGCTCCCAAAGTGTCGGCCGTGAGGTGCTGCGACGTGATGAGCTGGAAGCTGGAAGACATGTGGGGAGGATGGCGAGTGTCCACGCAGCCAGTAGCTTGATGCAGTTGCGGGCAGGCAGCAGCTGGGTTGCTGAGTGCCTGTGGCAGGTCCAGTGGTGTCACGCTGCGCCCCAGGTCAGAGGTGTATGAGCAGCTGCCTGCTCGCTGCTGCAGACGCTCTTGTTGAGCGTACTTGTGCCGGTGATGCCGCTCTGCCTGCTGCTGGTGCTGCTTCACCCGCTGCTGTTCGCGCTGGCCCTGGCAAGATCCACTCTCCGCTGCCTCCTGCTGCAGCTGCCACAAAGCCTGCTGCCCCTCTTGCTCCTGCTGCTCCTGCCTGGCGCACATGCGGGCGCACGCCAGCAACTCCTCATGCACCGCCGCGCTGATGTGGATGGAACCGGGCCGGGGACACGTGGACTCCAGCCGACTCGCACTGCATAGCACAAGGCAGCAGTCACCAAGTGCCACGGGCTATGAGGAACGGCTCAAGCGCGAAACCAGTGAAGGCGCAGCCAGTTAACCAACACCCAAGCCCTGCGTGATCTGGCTTGGTTGACCCGAACAGCAATTTGCAAAGACTGCTTGTGGAAACGCAGTGTCTGCTGCCGTGACTAGCCGTGCAACGCCCACTTCCCAAGTGCTCTCCAAAGCCCAGCCGAGCACTTACGCGTTGACCGTATCACCCAGCAGCGTGTACTTTCTCCTCAGCCGCCCCAGCAGCGCCCCCACCGCAGGGCCCTTGTGAATGCCGACGCGCATCTGCAGTGGCTGGCCCGTCACTGGGTTCAGCACCGTTGCTGTTGAGTGCAGTAGGAACTTGGCAAAGTCAACGATGGTGCGGGCGGGGTAGGGGTCGTTACCATGCCAGTGCAGCCCAGATGCCACCATGTAGCTGGGGACACAGGCAGGGGGCAGGGGTGAGCAGTGGCTGATGGTAAGCACCGCTAAATTAGCAGCAGCATTGCAGGCTGCCTGACAGGAGAGAGCAAAAGCAGACGTACACGCCAAGGCAGCGCCAGATGCTGCGCTGCAATGCACGATGCAGTGAGGTCACTACTTTTGCCTGCCGCACCGCTGCCACCATGCCAGGCCTCTGTCCTCTTCCTCACCATGTGCTCAACCTGCATGCAACTCACCAGTTGCCAGCCATATCCAGCTTGTACAGTTGTGATTGTTAGAACCCCCTAGCTTGCTAGCCTTTGACCACATCCAATCTAAACAGGTTGGATGCCCCACTGAACCCTGAGCTCACCAGTCGCCAACCATATCCAGCTTGTACAGGTGTGGCTGCCCCGCAACCACCTGATCAAACTTGCGTAACAGGGTGTTGAGCAGGTTGACCATGGCGATGGGGCTGGTTGCGGCGGAGATGACTGTGTAGGACACAATGTCTGCAGCGCAGGAAGCAGTGCGGCACGCAACAACAGGCGGTGGGTCGTGTCAGAGCCGCCTCCCCAGCAACTGCCCTGCAGCTGACGAAGTGCACGCTGTGATGCCGCGTAAGCTGTAGCGCTGCGCTCTGCGCCCTGAAGCCTCGCCAGTAGGTTCTGCTCCTTTTTCTATGAGCAGGAGTCCTTGACACCACGGTGACACCCTGCAGACTGTGAAAAAGTCTGTCACCAGAACTAGTCGTGGTGATGTTATTGGCAGTCGTGGTTGTTGTTCGAAATACATACTACCTACCAGCAAACAAGACGCAAGCTTCTGGGTGATCCTCCGCAAAGGTGGCGCTGTTGGACATGTCCGAGCACCTGTGGGACGAGCCCTGGTGGCTGCGGGTAGGGCTGCTGATGCTGCCCAGCAACACCTGGGGCAGGACATGCGGGGCCAGCGGGCTGCTTGCGCCATTGAGCGACATCCTGCCCATGGCTCCAGCAGGGTAGTAGGGCACACTGCTCTCCCCGCTGGAACGCAGTGAAGAACAGCCCCCACCGCCGCTGCTAGCGCCGCTGCCCCTCCGTCCGCCCCGCCCTGCGTCGCCGTGCCCGGTCAGAGTCAGGCCACGGGCACCCGAGGTGCTGGTGGCGCTACACACCGGTGAGGCGCTACGCAGCGGTGACGCCTGGCTCGCAGCTGCCTGGGAGGGCAGGTTCGTCAGACTGAGGTTGCTGGGCAGCCAGGTCTCAAACCAGCCCTTCTGCGGCTCCTCCTGCACACCTGGCAAGGCATGCTGTCGCTGCTGCTGCTCTGTATGATGCAGGTGCTGAGCACGCTCCCCACTGTGACGATGTTGGCCGCTGTGATGGTGCTCGTGTTGTTGTTGGTGGTGCGGGTGATGATGGTGGTGGTGCGGGTGCTGCAAGCCACTGTCATGATGCAGCTGCTGCGAGTGCCCCTCTTGGTGCTGATGCACCAGGTGCTCATAGTCAGACAGCAGCTCCAGGCGATGGCTGTGAGTGGGGCTGCCTGACATGCACGGCCTAACTGCCACCGGCTCTTGCATGAGCGACTCCACCACGTGCCACGGCAGCGCGTCCTCGGCGATGCGCTGCACCTTGCAAACCTGCACGTGCATCTCCTGCGCATGCGGTGGCCGCAAAAAAGAGGGGCATTGCAGGCCGTATGTCAGCTAGTGGCAGTGCTGCAGTGATTGGCGCTGCTGCAAGGCAGAACCTGCCATTTGCGTTGCTGCAAGGCAACAACTCTGGTGCACTGAGCACAGTCTAATGAACGCTGTCAAGCCGACAACACTGACCTCACAGCTGACCAGCTGACCAGCTGACACCCAGCAATGCGCAATGCAGCCAATTGGTGTCTTTGCTTAGCAGCCAGATCTCCACTCACCCCAACCGAGTTGCCCTCGTCAGCCCCCACGCCAAACGCCACCATGTGCGCCAGCCACACCTCCCACAGCCCCACAACAGTGCGCCCGGAGTAGAGGATACGCCAGCCAGAGGTCTGCACGCAAGGCGGAAAGGGTAAAAGCAATGGTGAGCTGCTGGCGTTATGCTGCATCACGTGTCTGTTCGCAACAGCTGCCTGGCCCTTTGTAACAGTAATTTGCAGGCCTGCGCATGGTCAGCATCTGTGCTGACTGATGCATCCTGCCCCAGGGCTCTGCCAACGCCCTCAACACACAATCCTCCTAGGCCCGCAACAACCACATGCCAGCCGTCCAAAGCTGTCACTCACGGCTGCCTGGATGCCCAGCAATACCAGGCACACAGAGGCGGCAATGCAGGGGTGCGACTTGCTGTCCCTGCTCAGCAGCAGTACCGGCAGGCCTGTGAAGAACGCCTTGGACGCCATCAGCAGCAGGCCGCGCCTCAGCGCGTGTCCCAGGAACGCGGCGCACCCAGGCAGGGCGTTGAGGGAGGCGTAGCGGTAGTCCAGGAACCAGAAGAAGGGCGTGAAGGCCCATGCGAGGGCATGCTGCTTGGGGTCGAGGCCGACGAAAGAGGCACGCATGGTGCAGACGACCTCCAGCACGAGGATGTTGATGTTGGGCGGGACGCACGTACAGGGGCCGGCTTGGACGGCAGGGTGATAGCTTAGGGACACCTGCATGCCACGCACAGCAGCAAGGGGCCGTGTTGGGTGGCAGCCTGGACCTGTGAACCAGCGCCCTTCGCTCCAAGGTTCTGGTCAGGCCCAGTGATGGAACCGGACGCAGGAGCTGCAGAGTCAAGAATTGCCTGCTTAGTGGCTGCTTGCTTTGCCCATGCCAATCTTCATGCGTCCAGACGTGCTCACGTGCAGCAGCAGTCGGAGGGTCTCGCACACAAGGAAGCCGGGAGCAGGCTGTTGCGTCATGGGCGCCAGGCCCGCAGCGCTGGGCCCTGATGCCGAGACGCGCCGCAGGTCGTCCATCCCGGGCAGCGCCTGTGGCGTGAACGCCAACCATGCGCAGGCGAGAAAGCTGGCGACCTGCGCGGAGGGGTAGGAGGGGTGCGCTAGGTGCACGTGACGCATGAGGCGAAGAGGCCTTCACAACAGGAACCCGACTGCGCGCCGCAGCTGCAGCGAGCATGCTGAGTTAGCCCCCGCCTAGGCCGCACCATGGAGCAGATCAGCGCCAGCTGCACCGTCCTAACCCAGTCGAGCCGCTGCTCCGCCTTGTCTGCCGCCCACAGGCGCATTACAGTGCATGCCTGGGCCAGCCACACGCATGACCAGGCCGTGCAGACCACTGCGCGCCTCAAAGCGTTCAGGCGAAGGGAGTTCAGCATGAATATGGATGGGGTGCGGGTCAGGACGACAGGGTCCTGCCGGGCGAGCCAACGCAAGCCACAGTGCCCGCGCGAATGAGCAGAGGGCAAGGGCTCGGCTGATCGTGCATGGTTCACATGTGGCCCACACTTCTCTGACCGTTGAGTTTGACAGCTGCTGGGTCTGCATGGCAGATTGGCCGCTGCAGGAACGTTGTAAACACAGAGGCCCGAGCAAACACCTCTGTCATGTGCTGCTGCATCCAATGATCTGCCCCAGCAAACACGGACTGCCCGGTCTGTCAAGTTTGCCCCAGGGTTTCTGCTTGCAGCGGGGCATGCCTCCCTGTTGCAACTTCTCGCCACTCCCGCCTGACGTTCAATTCCTCATCTCTCACAGGGTGCAACAAGAAACGTTCCTGCTCCGCAACCGCGACGCACTGCGCAGCTGAGCATGCTCAAGTTGAGCTCAACGCATTGCTCGACACGCTGCTTAACCTGCAGGTTATCAGCTGATCAGCTCTCATCTTGAGAGAGCTGAGCCCTCAGGCCTGAAGGCTGCCTGCCTTGAGCAGGGGATTGACCCCAAGCATGGCACAAGCGTGGCACGCAGGCCAGCCGATTCCTAGTAGATAGTAGCCGAATCCTCAAGTACTGCCACAGCCTGACCCACCGACACCCCTTGGGGCAGCGGAGGTGGGCTGAGCATATAACTGCGTTGTTGGGGTGCACTCACCACGTGGTAAGCCAGCTTGTCTGGGCACCACTTTCGCAGAAGAGCCAAGGCCTGGCAGCAGCTGCAATTTGAAGCATCGGTGGTGCAAGTAGTGCAAGTGCGAGCGGACGTGATGCAGCTGCATCTTACAGCAGCTCAACAGTAGTGACCTGCGCCTGGTGTGGCAGATGCGTCGGCTTGAGACACATGCTAGCGTGTGGTGTGGAGGGATGAAAATGTATGAACGGGGTGGAGCATTCGGTGGGCACCTACCCACTGGTGAACACTGGTCACAACCAGTCCTGCTCCCAAATTTGAAGGACACTGGGTAAGGTGCCTGAAGGGTTCAGTTCTCGCAACCTAGTGTGCTGCATCCGCCCATGCGCTGCACCACCTACAGGCGCAACTGATGGTACGATTGGTTCTGCAGGAGACGCAAGACATTGCAGAGATGCTGAGAGCGCTGCCAGCGGAGGTGGACGCAGAGTAGGCACTGGCACATGGCTTGCACCCTATAACCAAGTATTGGGTTTCACCCATGATGAAGCAACAACCAGGTGTGCACACGCAGCTGTGTTGTGCAATGTTGAAATGAAATGAAATAAGCTGTTGAGTTATTGTGTTTTCTCCATCAGCATTCGCAGCCGATTTCGTCAGGAAATTGCCTCAGCATAGGTTGGGGCATGCATGTTTATCGTTCGTGTGCGTTCACAACCTCGGCAAAACAACAGGCTTTTCACGACAGTTGGCCGCCACACTGATTACCGCGAGCAACTATAGGGCTATACTACAGTAGGAACGACGCCTGCACACACACACACACCGGTGCTGCACTTTGCGGGTGTGCCAGTGCGCCGCTACCCTCCTGCGCCACCGCGGCTGCGACAAGGCAACAGCTCCTGCAACACCCAGTCTGACATTTTCGCCCCAGAGGCCGCAACGCAGCCATGGCACCCAGCAAGCCGTTCCAAAGCGTCTCACGCATCATCAATGAGGTGTGCAGCGGTTCTGGGCGTGCAGAACAGGCGCTACCCCAGGTCGCGTGTCTGGGCCTGTACACGATACACCCAGCATGCAGCTTTTCACGCCGCAGCACGCGCCGCCCTCTATCGAGCGGCCCAGCCTGTGCACGTCGACACCAACCACCCTTCAAGCCGCACCCAGCTTGCTTGCATTTCGCGCCTGCTGGTGCCTGGTGCTTGCAGAGGTTTGAGCAAAAGGCGATGGAGATCCACCTGCGCAAGCTGGAGGCCGTGAAGGCGGTGGTGGACACGTCAGAGCCCCAGTACATGCACCACCTGGACCACAACGCCAAGAAAGCAGAGCGGGACGCAGTGAGGCAGCTGGAGATCGAGCAGGTAGGAATGGGGTCGAGCAGCGATATCTCATGCGTGCATGTGTCTGCATGGGCAGAGCTGAGTGATCCAGCTGGGGGTGGGCCAGCATTACAGCAGCCTGCCACAGCCCGCTTGACAGCCAGACACCCCAATCCAGTCGTCTCCTCACCAATGCTATCCCTGAACCAACCCAACCCATCATACATCTTCCGCAGGAAAACACGCGCCTGTTCAACAAGCTGTCCGCCATTGAGGATTTTGACTCAACCAAGGTGCTGCGCGCTTCAGTGGTCAGAAGCTCGCTCAACTCCAAGTGAGTGTGCCAACTCATGCATAACACCCAATATGCTGGTGCAAGTGCACCAGGAAGGCACCAGATGGCAACAGTCCTTGGCCAGTGAATAATATGGGCTGCAGGTTGAGCACTACAGCGTGCTGCCAAGGTGTCAGTCTGGTCATGCATGCAGAACAGGCCTCACCCAGTATAGGCTGCACGCTGCAGCCAAAAGTATACTACGTAGCTAAGCAGCTCATACTGTGCTGGCAAGACAGTACATGCACAGTAAAGCCTGCACCAACAAAACAGTACAGGCTGTACTGACACGGCACGCCCCTGTACCTGCGTGCCTCCGACAGGCCCGGCATGTACTACTCGACCGTCGGCGGCTACCAGTGCGTCGACCACATCAACCTCACTGCCACCAGCAACCCTCGCAGCCTGCACTACAAAGGCCCAAGCATGCCTGCCAGCCGCTCATCGACGCGCGCCCCCAGCCGCGCCACCACCCGCCCCGTCAGCCCCGAGTCCAGCATGCCCGGCGGCGAAGGCAGCGCGTCGATGGATGACTGGGAGAGCACGCCGTACGGTGTGGGGCATAGTGCAATGCGGGGTGGGGCAGATGGGGCAGAGGCAGAGGCAGAGGCGGAAGCGGACTTTGCCAGCCTGGGCCTTGTTCAGCGTTCATCATCGGCGTCTGGCGCCGGGGCGGGGGCAGGCGCGGGTAGCGGTCGGCTGCTGCGGCCGCCGCCAGGCCCGGGACGCATTCCCGGCGCTGCATACCTCGCCGCGTCGGTGGTGCCGCCGCCTGCGCCGCCCAAGTCTTCCGCCATGGGGTCGCAGCCATGGTCGGGGCAGCTCTCGCGCCCGCACCGCAC
>JAWZTI010000678.1:0-22711 GCA_039880955.1 Chlamydomonas urium
CCTCCTCCCACCCGCCTGCCGAGCCCCCATACTCGTGCTCCTCACCAGACACGTGGTCGTACCCCCCCATGCCACCCGAGGACCCGGCAGCGCCCGATGTGGTGGCCATGCGGGCCGCTGACTTGGCGCCCAGGTCCAGCTTGTAGCCCTGGGTCTGTGCAACAGCCTCCACGTTGGACGCAACGGTTGAGTACAGCGACATGAGGCCGGTCCAGCCGGTCTGAGGGTGCGGGGTAAAAGGGCACAGAGGAAACTGTGTTAAGACGTAGGAGTCATGAAGTGGGTTGAGCTATGACTGCAGCGGCGAGGGGGCTGCATGAGGCTGGGCGAGGCTGCCGTTGATATGTTCATCCTTTGATTGCTGCCCAAAAAGCACCATGCGCCGGATAGGTGTGTACCAGCAACAGCCTGGAATACGCCCACACCCTGCTGCAACTAAGCCGAGCACTGGGACATGTGCCTACGTTCAAGCCTAAAGCGCCACCCAGTCCTGCCCCGCACCCTCCAGCCCCTGCCCTTGGCGCGCCTCACCTGCGCCAGCTGCCCCGCCCGCTCCTGCACGACCTTGGCGTTCGCGCTGAGCACCTCCGCCACCTGCTTCTCCTGCAGTGTCTTGCTGACCACCTGCGTGCTGCTCTGCACCGTGCTGGCTGCCTTGGACGCCGCCACCTGCGCCGCGACGCTCAGCGACGACAGGCCGCGCGACAGCATTGCCGTCACGTCCTCCACACCTGCTGGCTGGGCGGCACGTCTCGCAGGCATCGAGGGGGAGGAACCAAAGCCGACGTACTTGCCGCCCTGGCTCGGGGGCAGGTTGTCGGGGCGGCTGGCGTTCTCCTGCAGGGCAACGCGGGCGTGTTGCGGCGTGTGATAGGGTCTTCCACAGTACACTGCAGTCCAGATGGCGCTGCAAGGGCGCACAGCGCGCTCCAGATCCAAAACAACGAAGGTGTGCTGCATGCCTTTGTGCAAGGGCCGTCAGGCTGAGCAGCTGACTGATGATCAACGCCCTCCTGTTACCCACTGTGGTATACATCGGCTGAGCAGCAATGTGACAAGCTGTTAAAACACGCGCCCTGGTGCTCACCTCCATCTTGCGAGCGAAGAAGGACTCCTTGGTTGAGGCCGACGCCTCCAGCTGAGCACGTGTGTACTCTGACTTGGAGCTGAAGCCAGACTGCCCGCCCTTCTGCGTGCACGCCCAGGCCATGGGCATGGAAAAGGGGAGATCAGGAGCGTGCCTTCCTACCTGCTTGCTGGAGGCCACCAACTGCACCCTCCCAAGCAATAGGACAACGAGCTGGTCTCAACCCAGCTCCAGCTGTCAGATCAGGCGCACCTTGTCATCCCAGTCCCCCCATTCGTCGAGGTTCTTGTTGGACGCGCTGCGTGAGTTGGACGCGGAGTTGCCCATGGAGGACTTGCCGCTGCCTGCAGGGCCGCACAGCGATGGTGGGGGCACGGCAGAGGGTGGCGGAGGACTGTAGGGCCGGCCCTCCACCTCAGCACGCAGCATGTCGCGGAAAAACTGCAGGCAGGGTTGAGCAAGCACGGGAAGGTGTTAGTAAGGGTTGCAGAGATACTCTGTGAAACCCGGCTGCACATTGCATGCTTGAAGCAACGCATCGGCCTGTACCTCAGCGGCCTTGGAGTTGTACTTGTCCTTGATGTCCATGTCCTTGTCCACGCCGTACTGCTTCAGAAAGCTGTTCAGCCTGCCGTTGCCGCCCATCTGCATCTTCTTCAGCTGGTCCACGTTCCACGAATCCATGGACACAGACCTGGCACAGCACATGCACCATGATGTAAGGGTCACTCTGTGAGCAAGCGAGCGCTGCGCAGCTGCAGAAGAAGAACGCCCAGACACCGATGCTGCTCACCGCACGAAGCTAATGTGCACGCCCAATCCGCGATGTCGCCCACTGCACTCGAGGCACATGAAAATGCCTGCCCACGCAGCAGAAACGTTTGTGGTCAGCAGCTGTAGATTGTGCTTGAGCATCCGTCATCGTGCGTGCTTGCACACGGCGCGGGCCGCAGCATCAGCGGCGGAGGCACAGTGCTCACCATAGGACACTGAGGCCCACTGTGGGTTCTTCGTCTCGCAATCCACGCACACCTGCTCACGTGCATACCGCGTGCATGAGCTGCTGCTGCCCAAGTTGAGAGACCTAGCAATTGCATGGGCCCTTCCCCCTTACCCGGTTGTCCGGCTTGGCTTGCAGCTCCCGCAGGATCTTCAGAGCGTCGGTGGACGCCATCCTGATGCACCTGTCAAGGGCTCCAACTTGCTGCTGCGCCTAGGGAGCGACTGCCTTCCAGCTGCACGAGGCGTTGCTGCGCAGTGCAATCCCGCAAGGGCGCTGACTGAGCGCTTCGCTACGGACGCTACCTGCAGCCCTGCAAACGGTCAGTGTTCAGGTGGGCAATCGGTGTGGGGCCACACTGCAACTGCATGTGCATTAGAATGCAGGTGGGACGGCACAGCCTGAGAAGGCCAGTCAGCATCACACGACATGCAAGCAGGCAGTAGAGCATGGGTGCTGCGCAGCAGCAGCAGCACCCAGGCCAACAGGCTGCACCGCCTTCCTCAGCGGCAGCAGCGCACAGTTGCAAGGGCAGAGGGCGTCCAGCAGTCCACCAGCGCCACCTGTGTTGCCACCAGCTCGGTAGATGGCTCCGCCTACAGCCGCTTTACAGTCAGCCTCAAGAAGCCGCTGGGCCTCATTTTGGAGGAAGCAGCGGATGGCAGCATCAGGGTGGCAGAGGTCACGCCTGAGGGTGCCGCCGCCAAGTCAGACGTGCGCAAGGGAGACCAGCTGCTGGCCACCACTGGTGTCGTCTATGGAAAGGAACTTGACTACCAGGTACAGCCCAGCCGTCACCGGGTGTTGCATTGGCAGCTGTGTAATGAATCAGGCCCTGCAGTGCTGCCATATGGTGCTGGGCGCAAGTGGTTGTGTGCTGTGCGTAGAGGATCAAATAGCGGTCTAAGGGACCCCCCCGTGCCATTACTGTGCTTGCTGATGCAGGGAGTCAGCGTGAAGGCTGATCAGCAGGTGGTGCGGTTGCTTGTCCTTGGCGAGGTAAACGGTGCAACACGTAGCCCCAAGGATCCATGAGTCAGCCAGCCCTGGTGGACTGAAGCGTGGGTCAGGGCGTCAAAGTGATGGATACCCTGGTCCTACACAACACTGCACCGTGCTTGCTGCCACACGCAGACCTTCAAGACCGTAAGCGCTGCTATTCGCTCGCACCCAGGCCACATGCCAGTGACATTGGAGTTTCAGAGGATGCTATGAACACGGTCTTGCGCCGTTTCAACGTAAAACCATCTCGATTGTTGGTGAGCTTTTTGCATTGCTGTGAATCCCGTATTTCAGCAGCAGCAGTATTTCTATGAGCGTGACAAGGCAGCTGTTCGTGACCGGTGTGCATTTACGAAGTTACCAGTTCGTTGGGTGCAGAACAGGAGCATCAAAACTTCTCCCTCTGTAAAAGTGTAACACGGCACCAGCAGGATCTGGGATCAGGGAAGTCATGGCACCCCTGCAGCTCAGATACCAAAACAACAGATTGCCGGGCTGTCACTCATCATCAGTGAAATGGTCTACCTACCTACCCAGTAAATACAATCTTTTCTGTTCATAGCCTGCTGCGCAAGTCTTGGACACAACCAGTCGAAGACAGGCACGGCATGCAGTCACGGATTCCTCACCAGTGGCCTTGTTTCAAGGTCACATGATCAGGCACTTTCAATTACCACAAGGGTTGACCCTGCGCCGATGAGCTGCGACAGTTTGGCCCTCACCGCAACCACACGACCGGCTGCTGGCGCCGTCACAGGTGACTCCATCTTCATTGCCTCCAGCACCATCAGCGTCTGGCCCGCCGACACCTCCTGCCCAACCTCCACGCGCACCTCCCACACATTCGCAGTGAAGGGCGCCGCCACCTTGACCATGCCTGGCTTGTCATAAGCGCTTTCATCCTCATCATCGTCCATACCTAGCGCCCCACCACTGGCCTTGTCCCCCCCCTCCTTGGCTAGGAGGGCAAGGGACTCCTCCTCAAGCTCCAGCTGCTTAGCCATGGCAGTCCTCTGGCGTGCCCTCATCTCCGCCACTTCGGGCTCCAGGCTGGCGAGCATGGCATTGTAGGCCTTGAGGTCAAACGTGACCTGCAGCAGGCAGCACCAGCACCGACATCGTCTCAGTTGTTGGGAAGGGGCCCAAACTAGGGGTAAAAAGTTATGACTGGTAAGCAAATGTGCGAACATGGCAGGCAGAGGCGTTGTGCAACACTTGATGCGGGCCGGGTAACAATGATCAGCAGGGCACCGGCAGGGTTGTTTGTTGATTTTAAAGGTTGCACAGCCAGGTGGAGGGCAGCGCGCACCTGCTCTATGCTGATGTCGTAGCGCCCAGCAGCGAAGCGCTCACGCATGTCCTCAAGCTCCTCTTCCGACACTTGGAAGAAGTGCACCTACGAGCATGGTTGGTGCGTGGGCATGCATAAGCAGTGTTTAGTGTACGTCCGCAGTGTACACACCCCTGGCACGCGTCATTGACTCATCCTGTCTTGCCTGTCCAGCCGCCTTTCCTGCTGTGCACAGTGCCGACAGTCAGCTACCGCTCCGCCGTCTCCTGTGATACAGTCAAGCTGCACGGGTCTGTGACTGGCCGCTGCGCATCCTCACCTGGTCAAAGAAGCGCAGCAGCCATGGCTTGTCGGGCGAGAACGGCCCCGCACGTGCAAACGTGTTCCAGATCGGCAGCGTGCGTCCGACCAGCTGGTAGCCGCCGGGAGAGTCCATCGGGTAGACGCACATGTAAGAGCCGCCAATGCCGACGGTGCCTTCTGCTGTGAAGGTGCGTGCCGGGTTGTACTTTGTCGTCACCAGGCGATGGCGCGGGTCCATCGGCACGGCGCACGGAGCGCCCAGGTACACGTCCCCAAGGCCCTGCACACATTCAGGGCAACACCAAGAAAACGTCAAGACGGGGCTGTTGGCAGCTGACGGTGGCAGACCTGCCTGCAAACATCATACATGGTGGAAATGCATTGCTATGCCGCTAATTTCCTTGACCTGTCACAACTCTGGGCTCAGGTGATTCAAAGGCCTGCCAAAGTCTACCGCTAGCAAGTCCCTCAGCCTCACCAGCACCAGGTAGCTGGCGTCAAAGATTGTGGTGCGCACGGCCTCACGACCCGCAGGGCCCGACTCCAGGCCGTTGTTGGCGGCCATGTAGTCGATGTTGGAGGGCAGGTAGGGCGCATGGGGGCGGATGCTGCGGGGACGCAAGCACGCAAGACAGTGCGGGGTGCCATCAGGGCGCCAAGTATGCACCTTACAACATCGCCCAGTAGTCTGGCCAATATGAGGCAGTGTAAATAGGTACCGCACAGGGTTTTCCCTGCACCTTCATACCTGCGCATGTACTTGGAGATTGCGTCGTGCGTCCATTTCTCGTCAAAGGCCATGGGCAGGTGCAGAATGCGCGAGGGCAGTACGGCGTCGTGCGCGTCTGGTAGCTGCGCCTCTGCCTTGACCTGCGGCAGGGGTAGAGGGCACGAGCATGGTTGCGGGATGCGCTTCAGTATAGGCGCAGTGGGGAAAGTCAGGGTACCAATCTTACAGGCCTGACAGCTGGGTACGCTCATATTATAACTTCCTCACTATCCCAGCCATCGCTGAGGATCAGGTCATCTTGCCAGCACTTTCTGCAAGCTTGCATTTGTTGCCTTGCTTGCAGCGGCTGCGTTTCACATGCCCTCGCGCAGCAAGGCGGCCCAACCCGAGTCTCCATGCATGGCCACTGCCTCTGCACCCACCAGAGCATCCAGCAGCGCTGCGGTGGACAGCTTGCGCATGTCATACTCCACCATGCATGACCGCACACCGGGGCTCGTCTCCACCACCCCCTCCAGCCCTGAGTCCTTGATCCACTGCTGCAGGCTGTGGACTCGCACGCGCAGTGTCAGGTCCAGCTCCATGGGGCCGTACTCCACCTGGATGTAGCGGTCGCCTGCCAGCCTGTGGCAAGTGTGGAAGATGTGAGCGTTGCGAGGAGGTGTGGGAGGGTTGAGAAGCGTCAGAGGTGTCATATGTCCTTGGGACGCTGGTAGCAAAGTGCTGCAATTGCACACATAGCTTGTCTTACCTGTACTCAGCACCAGGGTGGGTGTCTGTCTTGGGGAGGGCCTTGAGCAAGGGCTGCGCGGCGGGCAGGCTGCCGCTGGCCGCTACGCGTGCCCTGGCACTGGCCTCAGCACCCGCCACCACGGCGTCGGCATCAGTGGCGCCTGTGCCGCAAGCCAGGTGACGCACCGCTGTCACCAGCTCATCAGCGTACAGCAGCTTGTACTGCGCCTCCTCCAGGCTCAGCTTGCGGAAGTTGATTGTGTCGTCGGGGCGCACCTACGGGCGCAGACATTATGGAAACCAAGCAGCCTCATGTGTGGTCATTTTTTAGCAGTCTTGCAAGACTTGAGCACTTGCTGCCCCCTACAGTGAGATACTGTCTGCGCACTCGGGGCTGGGCTCGCCGCAGCATCGGCGCTAACCCTGCAGCAGCAGCTGCGCTGATGCCCCACAGCGGCCGCACCTGACCGATCTTCCAGAGCTCACTGGACACGATTGTAGCGGGGCACACGAAGCCTCCCAGGCTGGGGCCGTCCAGCGTGAGCACCACGGGGTGGTCGCCTGCGAGCAGCACCACAAGGTACATGTATGGCTCATGTATGGTATGGGGTGAAGGCTTGACATATGAATGCTGGCGAGGGGATAAGGAGGCTGGCGGGTTGGCCTGAGCGTGAGCTGCTTGTACAACAAGAGCCAAGCAGAGGCTGCAAAGCACGGAGCAAGCACACCTGCAAAAGGCCCCCTGCCACCATCGTTGCCACCACAGGACATGCGTCATGCGACATCACGCTGCTGCTGCCAGTTACGACCGCAGCTGCCACAGCACATGATACGCTGCTGCCGCTGCGCACCCGTGAAGTTGATAGCCCCGATGGGGTAGATGTGGTCATGCACGTTGCTGGGGTGGCTGCCTCCCTCTCCGCCATCACTGCGCACCCAGGTTGGCTTGGGACCCACGAGCCGCACCCCCAGGCGGTTGCTGTTGTAGTGCACCTTCCAGGCAGATCCGTAGAAACCCTCCACCATGTACTTGGCCTGCACGTAATCAGGGTCGGCGTGGGGGCCAGGCAGCACGCCCACCTCCCAACCCGCCGCGCTGCCGGCGGTCGGGACGGCGGCGGCTGGCAGCACGGTAGGCTTGGCACCCGCCCCTGCCCCCGTCGGCGCTGCCCCCACTGGCAGGGAGTCGCCGGGGCGCAGGTAGCGGCCCTGGTAACCCCCGAGCTTGCCGCTCGGGAAGGTGGCGCGGGAGCCGAGGTACGGCGGTACGTCGATGCCGCCCTGTACTGCCAGGTAGCCGCGCACACCGGTGCTCAGCTCCACGCCCTCGATGGTCAGCACCTGGCCTGCCTCTACGTGGAAGCTAGACCACCAGGCGACAGGCGTGCCGTTCACGCTGGCCTTGAAGCGAGCGCCGCACAGCGCAACCTGGCGTCGCAATGTGGGGAGCAGGGGCAGGGATGAGACGTGGGTGTGGGCGTGGGCGTGGGCATGGGCAGTGGCAGGGATAAGGCATGTGGAAGTGGGCGTAAGCTCCTGCTTGTCCTTTCCCTTTGCTGGAGCTTTATGGCGAGGAATTCGTGCCTCGCGCCCTGTGTTGTGAGCCCCTGCAAACCCACAGCAAACATCCACCACTCCCTACTAGTCGAACCAAGTCGCCTTTATTCGCACCCCCAAAGCTACAGCAGGCCCCTCATGCCCGCCACGCACCAGGCAGGGGTGGTGGAACTTGAGCGTAGGGCCCGACAGGCTGAACTCTAGGGCAGCCGCGTCCTCCTCGTTGCCCACCAGTGCGTTGGCCAGGCGGTGAGCGAGGCTGTCCATGGGGCCGCTGGGGGGGACACCCACGTGCCACAGCCCCACGCGACCCGGCCAGTCCTGCACGCTGCACTGCATGCCTGTGAGCAGGTGCCGGGCCAAGGGGCAGGGGCAGGGGCAGGGCTGGTGGTGAGCTTGCTGCATGCAGGTAAGCGCAGGCTTCAAGTGCTGCTGCAGCAGAAAAGTCAGCAAGACACCAAGATACTGTGCAGTCACGGCTTGCGAGCTGGCACATCATGACTAGGCATTGGCATTCGGGCCAGCCTCCAAGTGGCACATGTGATGCGGGTGTAGCAGGTGCGCATTGCCTGCCGAGCCCCCTGTAGCTTGGCTGCTTGAGGTAACAGCTACCGCGTGGTACACGTGAGGCATAATATGCCGGTACCCATACCTGGTGACACCACCTCAATGACGTGAGGCGTGAAGGTGAAGCTCTCCAGGAAGCGGGTGGTGGTGTTGCCGGCGCGGAAGCGACTGTCAGCAAGCAGAGCCCTCAGGAACTCGACATTGTTTGGGGCACCCTACCAGACGCACGGCGGTGGGAGGAAGGCAACAGGTTTCTGAGTGATGTGTCCTGGTATGAGCCCTGATGGGTGGGCTTTGTGTGCTGCATGGCGTGCTGGCGGCATGCGGCTTCACGTTGCATGTGTGTGGCGAAAACACATATAATGGCTCATCTGCGCACTCTCAAACCAGCTAGGAGAGCAAGCATTTGAGCACCGTCAGACCGCCACACCTGCAGGGCAGTCGCCTCCAGCGCCTCCGCCATCTTCGCCACAGCCTCATCCCTCGTTGGGGCCCACACCATGAGCTTCGCCAGCAGCGAGTCATAGTGTGGGCTGACCTCGGTGCCGGTCTCAACCCATGTGTCCACTCGCACAATCGAGCTGGAAAAGCAGGTGGATTTGATGGAGGGAGCAGCGGCGGGTTTGCCGCTCGCGCGGACGGATGCCTCGATCGAGCCCGGCGGGAAATGCGCATGGCCGAGCTGGCCGGGGCAGGGCGCAAAGTCCTTGGCGGGGTCTTCGCCGTTTATGCGTACCTCGATGCAGTGACCTGTGCATCGCCAGGCAAGGCAGCTTAAGGCGTGTGGAGCAGCGGACGCCGCTGGCGTTCAAGGCATGCGCCCGTATTGTACGGGCTGTACAAGGCCTCTGCTGGGCTCTGTGGCTGTGCAGGAAGCGCTTGTGTGAAAGCAAAGCAGGGGGGCATTCTGGCCGCTATCAATGCCCAGAGCTGTTGCACAATCTCGCTTACCGCTGCGCGGGACAGACGCCAGGGAGTGCAGCACCTCTGCAGGGCCGCCGCTGGGTTGCAGCCGCGGCACCTGCAGCATCAGCTGAGCCTGAGGGCGCAGCAGGGCAAGCAGCCAGGGTCACAGTCTGTCAGAAGCAGCGGCATGCACATGCACCAGAACACGGCTGACCATTGCACGCTGCAAGGCGCTCCGTTTAGGGAGAGCAGCGCGGTATTCTTGTCAGAGCTGCTGCTGTTTGGTGTGGAGGGAAGCGTGGCAGCTATTTCCATGAAACGCACCTGCACAATGTCAATGCCACCGTGCACCAGCTCCGTGATGCCATGCTCCACCTGCAGGTGTGGGAGCAGGAGACATCGGGGTTCACATGAAATGGGTTGAAACGTCGCTCCTGCTACCCTGCTAAGGGTGAGAACAAGCCTGCTGCCCGTGCTGCTCTGATGAACCCAGCAAAATGGGCTGGCCTAAGCATTGCAAGAACTGCAATCAACATTGTAAAGGCTGCACTTGAAAGTGTGACATAGTTTTGCTGGGGCTTGCTTGCCTGGAGGCGCGTGTTGACCTCCAAGAAGTAGAACTGACGCGTGTCCTCGTCCACCAAAAACTCAACGGTGCCCGCTGACCTGTGTAGCAGTAGGTGGGTAGGCAGTCAATGGTCCGTGGGGTGCTTAAAGAGAGGACACAGCCATACAGCCTGTGCAGCTCATTCATTCTGTCCCTTGGACTCTGCCCGCCAGTACAACAAAGCTGCCTCTTAAAGCATCAGTTTTTATCATCATGCTTAGCTCAGCACCCCTTCCTCTTTCCGTATCTGTTCATCTGCTGAGCGCGAATGAGTATTGCTGTCAAGTTTAAAGCCGCTGCACACACCTGTACTTGGAGCTCTTGCCGAGCGCAACAGCAGCCCCCGTCAGCTTGTCCCGCAGTGTCTGGTCCAGCAGTGGCGACGGTGTCTCCTCAAGCACCTGAAGCACAGGCAACGGAGAGTTAGCTCTTGTATCAACACCCGTGTGCCCTGTGAGGCCAGAAAGGCTGTGGCGAGCGCTGACCGCAACAGGGCTGACAAGGCTGGGAGGGCCGGGCAGAGAGTGCAGGAAGGCAAGAGAAAGCGGGGTGTGGTACTGTGCTGGCAGCAGAGCGGCGGCGACAGCGGAGCGAGCGCTCACCTTCTGGTGCCTCCTCTGGATGGAGCACTCACGCTCGCCCAGGTGGATGCAGCCGCCCTCTCCATCGCCGAAGATCTGGACCTGAGCATGGACAGGGGCAGAAGCAGGCAGCATGGTGTGAGGCTTGCCTCTTCAAAGCGCGCTTTGCAACATGGCTGTTGGAGACAACGTTCAGAAGGTAGCCTGACAAGACACCCTTTAACATCCGCCACAGTTCGCTGATAATGCAACGGTGCTCACGGCAAGGCAAAGTTTGGCAACCTTGGCTGGCAGTGGCGCACCTCCACGTGGTGAGCGTGCTGGATGTACTTCTCAACGAACACGCCGCTGTTGCCAAAGAAAGCCTGCCCCTGATGCTGGCTGGTGTCAAACTGCTTGTTCACATCCTCAGGGCCATGGCAGATGAAGATGCCCATGCCACCGCCACCGCCTGTCGCCTTGAGCAGCACAGGGAACCCCACCTGGGTGCAGGCGGGCACATGAACAGGAGTGTAAACAGCTGAGGCGAGGCCTCATACACGGCATCAGATTATGCACGTCGTGATTGTGTGATCATCGAGAGGCTGGCAAAAAGCGGTTTGATGCGGTGTCCACATGTAGCCACTGCTAAGGCCCTGCCCTGCAAATGTAACGCGGCCGATTGGCAGCCACCGCCGCTCCTGACTCACCTTGGTGGCAGCCTCCACAGCCTCCTGTGCGTTGCTTAGCAGGCCGCTGCCGCTGAGGACAGGCACCTGTATGCGTGTAGGCAGGGCAGCGTGACCAACAGGAATGTGAGCTGAGCTTGGCAAAACAAGGTATCATGCAGACAAGCAGGCCAGGAGCAGATGAAATCGTGACATTGACAAGAAGTGCGGTAGCAGCCCGCTGAAAGAACAGAGGAAAGCAGAGCCGGGCCCCAAGGCGGGTGCTCACCCCCGCCTCTTCCGCCAGCGCCCTGGCCACGTGCTTGAGGGAGAAGTTGTGCATGGTCTCGACACTGGGGCCCAGCCACACGATGCCCGCTTCAGAGCAGGCCTGGCAGAAGGACTCGTTCTCAGACAGGAAGCCATAGCCGGGGTGCACTGCGGTGCAGCCGCGCTCCTTGGCAATCTGGGAGGGTTGAGCAGGAGTGGGCAGGTATGTGTGTGAGACAGCTGAGGCTGACGTCGTGGCATTGCCAGCATGTGCATGCTGAGGAGTACTGTGTAGCCTTGAGGGGGCCACACCTTCAGGATGTTAGCGCCGTTCGTGTATTCCCTGGGGTTGGTGCCGAGGTAGGCTGAGTCGGTGGCCTCGCGTACATGCGGGGACAGCGCATCCACCTGGGTGAAGAGGGCAAGCGTCTCCACGCCCAACTTGTTGCAGGTGCGAATGACGCGGCGTGCAATCTCGCCGCGGTTTGCCACCAGCACTTTGCAAGGGGGCCCTGCGGGTGCCGCGGCGCTAGCTGTGCGGTGCATGGCATGCACAGACAGCGTGTTGGCATGAGCGCAGGGCGGGGATGCAACACCTGCTGGCGTGCTGATGCCGTGCACCGCACAGCCTTCGCACTCACAGGTGGTCATCGCAGTGGAAGAGCGTGCGATCGGTCTGAGATGCTGTATGTGGCGAAAGACGGGGGTTTCTCACGTGCTCCGGTGCTGGAGCTGCGACGTCACCCAGCGAACAATCGGTGCATACCAAGGCCACGTAGGGGTGGGGAAGCTGAGCGCTGTCGATGCCCTTCTGGATGGATTGGAGGCGTCGTACCGATGTGAGCCCAGACCATGGCCGTTGGGGGTTTTGAGGCTCCAGACCGCTTGCACCTCGTCCCCCGCACGCACGTTGCGCAAAAAGAACTTTTACTGCCTGCCTATGCTGCCTCTGCCCTGCCAGCAGCCCGTCAGTCCCGGCGCATAGATCCAGCACCGCACCATGCCACCGCCAGCACCGACGCTGCTGCCACGTGACATCCCGGCGCTGCAGGATGCCTACCGCAGCGGCACGCTGTCCCCATCCAGCCTGCTGGAGGCGCTGTACCCAGCCATGGCAGCAGCTGTGCCCGCCACCTTCATCCACCTGGCGCCCCTGCCCACGCTGCTGCAGCGCTGCCATCAGCTGCAGCAGCAGCAGCAGCAGCAGCGCGGCAGCCTGTGGGGCGTGCTGTGTGCAGGTGCGTCTTGTACATGATGCAGCCGTGAACAGCACGCGTCTGCCATGGCATGAGCGCATGCTGGTCATGCATTCCCCTCCTCCGCCTTGATGTGCACAGTGAAGGACAACGTGGACGTCAAGGGCATGCCCACCACCGCCGCCTGCCCTGCCTTTGCGTACAAGCCGGAGGTCAGTGCCCCGGCAGTGCAGGCACTGGAGGATGCAGGTATGGCTTGCGGTCTCTGAGTCGGCAACTGACTATCAAACACTCTGTTGCAGCCGTTCAGATCATGTGCTGCAAGCATTCCAGGGCATCCTACGCTGCTGAGGGGCAACGTTGAGCCTCCAGCCACACACACTCGCACACTCAAACTACTTCTTACATTGTGCTATGCCCACCGCGCCAACCCTAGGTGCCATCATAGTTGGCAAGACCAACATGGACCAGTTTGCTGCGGGCCTGGTCGGCACCCGCTCGCCATACGGCGTTGCCGCCAACTCCTGGGACGTCCGCTTCATCCCTGGAGGCTCCTCCTCGGGCTCAGCCGCTGCGGTGGGCGCCCGGCTCCTGACGTTTGCGCTGGGCACAGACACCGCGGGGTCGGGGCGCGTGCCAGCGGGGCTCAACGGCATTGTTGGCATCAAGGGCACTGTCGGCAAGGTCAGCACGCAAGGTAAGGGGTGCTGGAACGCAGGGCATCAAAGGCACAGCTGGCAAGATCAGCAGGGGTTGCTGCAGCGCAGAGATTGAGCAGGAACGACACAAACAGAGAGATCTGGATCAGTAGGAGCTGGTTCTCAAACACGCTGCTGTGCCCAGGTGCCCCCGAGCACGGCAACGTCGGTGCCTGACTGTGCAGGGCAGGGTTGCTTGTCCGCCCCAAGCAGTGGAGCAGCAGCAGGCTCCAACGTAATGCCTCAAACTCTACAACTAGGCTGTTGATGTATCAAAGCAGCACTCAGCAGGTCATGCACCTTGTGTGCATGCTCGTTGCAGGTTTGGTACCAGCCTGTGCATCGCTTGACTGCCTGACGGTGTTCTCGCTGACGGTTGCCGACGGCGCGGCGGTGATGGCGGTGATGGAGGCGGCAGGGCACGGGCCGCTCGACGTCTGGCGCAGGAGGCGCGTCAACGTGGCACCCCCACCCTCCACAGGCTTCCGGTTTGCGGTACCCAGCAAAGCGCTGCTAGATTGGAGCTGCCCTGGTGAGTTTGAGGTGCCAGCGATCAGCGGGGCACATTGCTGGTGAAGCACTGGGAATCTCCAAGGTGGCTAATTGTGACCGGCAACGCTTGGCAGTGTTGTTTAGTAACAAGCACAGCATGGGAACTCAGCGAGGGGCCCTGTTTGAGGGACAGCAGTTCGTATGACGCCTCGCAACATTTTTGTGCAAGCCTGCAATTCGCCCTTGCAACATCACGCAAGGCAAGTTGCTGAGCACGAGCCTGATGTGGTGCTGCGCACATTCGCAGGGGCGCGACCGCTTGCAGCCCAGTACCAGGCGCGGTTTGACGAAGCTGCCGAGCGGCTCAAGGTTGCCGGCGGAATTCAGGTGACACTACCAGGAGCAGGGGCGGGGTGAAGGGGGGACGTACGCTGTTTAAGCTGCCTAGTTGGATGTCGACAACAGACAACGTCAGGGTGCACGGGCAGGGCCAGGGGTCATGGAGTACAGGTCAGGGAGAGAATGCCTTGAAGGAACCCTCCCCAGCATCATGCTGCTGCTGCACACCAGGACACTGCTGAAAACTACCTGGTGCACTGACAAGCTCTTGCTTGGTGCGTCGCAGGTGGAGCTGGACTTTGAGGTGCTGTGCAGCGTGGCAGCGATGCTGTACGGCTCGTCCTTTGTTGCTGAGCGGTACAGCGGCATCCGCAGCTTCCTGGAGCAAGGCAAAAAGGTGCGGCTGAGCGTTTACACACGTCTGTGCTTGCAGCACACACAACAATGCACCGCAATCCCGCTACCAGCAGTACAAACCTCACTCACATCAGGGTTGGTGATCATGAAGCACTTGTGTACCTGGTGTGTACCGCCCTCACTTACTTCCTGCTGCGCCTCTGCCTGAATCCTGGCCTGTGAACGCAGGCGGCGTCCATGGCACAGGCATCTGAACTGCAGAGCAGCGTTGTGGCCGATGAGCGCCTGTTCCCCGTCACACGCCACATCATTTGCGGCACCGGTGAGCCGCCCATCGTCATCTCCCATCTGCACCGCTTATCACTGTGCCCACCAACAGTCACTGCACTCACCTTGTGGTTTACCTGTGTTGCATGATAACGGTCAGGGTTGACTCGCCACACCCTTCCTTGTTTCGCACTCAAGCCGGACCCTTCCACGCCCCTGCCTGTGAGCTGCAGGCAAGTTCACTGCGGCAGACGTGTTTGACGATCAGGCGCGCCTGGCTGCGTTACATGCCAAGGCGCTTTGTGAGCTAGACAAGGCGGACGTGCTGCTGGTGCCGACTGCCCTGGCGCACTTCACGGTCGCTGAGGTGCAAGCGGAGGAGAACACCGACCAGCCAGGTGCAGGGGGTGGTGCAGTTGAGCAGTAGAACCTACATTCAGAACTTGGCTCTTGTTGCACTGCTGGGCTTTGCGCACAGGAGTAACGTTAAAGCAGCACCCCGATAGTATTGATTGCTGTAACTGCTGCACTTCTGCAAATGGTGTGGCAGCAACTTGAACGTGCCATGCTGCATTCCCCTTCTTCCTTATAACTGTTTGTGCAGCCTGGAGCCAGAACGCGAAGCTCGGCCGCTTCACCAACTTTGTCAACCTGCTGGACATGTGCGGCGTGGCAGTGCCGGCAGGGCAGGTGTCGTACGACGTTGCTGCGACCGCCGCCGCACCCGACGCAACACCCGAGGAACGCGCCCGAGCAGAGACCTTTGCTGCAGCAGGGGGGCCGAGCGAGGTGGTGCTACCATTCGGCGTCACGCTGCTGACCAACGCGTGGAGAGACGAGTGGCTGTGGAGCTTGGCCCAGACAGTGTTTAGTGTATAGGTCAGGGCACCGCAGACTGTGCGAGGGAAGCCTTGAGCAAATTTTGCCTTGACACAACGCCAGTACTTTAAGATTTTGGTGATCACTGAATTGTGTGCAATCTGTTTAGTCCCTAGCTCGGCAGCACTGATGATGCGGGGCAGTAACAAGTGTATGCCCCTGGTGTCTTGCATACAAGAACAGTAGGCAGCAAGTTGTGTGCTGTACAGTGATGTACGCACTGCCAATCGTGTATGCGTTGGCATAATTGCACTGTGTTCAACAATCAGGATGCACGTCAGTAGGGACATTGTCCACCCTTACCCCTTCGCGCTCCTGCCCTGCAGCATTAAGAAACACCTATGACCAGCATTGCGACCACCCAAGCACGCACGCTGCTGACTGCAGCAGCAGGTCTTCTCATTGTGCCCAGCCGCAAACTTTCAGTCACGAGGGGACATCACAATGTTGGCCTTGAAGTGCTCTATGTTTGACTCGAGCAGCTCACGCTCACGCCGCGCTGCCTGCAGCTCCTGCTCCAGCTCCGCAATACGCGTGAGCGCCGCCTCCTGCATCTCCTTGCTCACCACCGAGGAGGCCGTGTGCGTCTGTCAGGGCAGGAACAGGTAAAGATGAAACATCAGGTCAGATTGCAAGTACATATGCTATCAGCAACTTAAACTGTCCTGTGCAGCTCACCACAGCGCGTCGATTGGAGGCAGGTCATCAACATTGGGTGCGAAGGACACATGTTATCCATCCAACACGCTGCTATGTCTGGCAGCATAAGTCAAGCAGTGCGTCGGTGGCAAGGCACCCACCGTGGCTATGGATGAGGGCGGCGGCTGGTTCACGCTGACTCGCCCGTCCAGCAGCGCCACCTTCTCCTCCAGCGCCAACGTGGACTCCTTGTCCCTGATGTTGTCCTCTAGCCGCAACATGGACAGGTCCAATGCATCGATCGTCTTGTCAACCGCCGCCAGCTGCACCGGGTGAAGAGAAGGGGTGTTACAGAGGCTTGTTGCAGAGCGCTGTTGCAGAGGGATGTTGCCGGGTCCGACTGAGCCATGGTGTGATGACCGGTTTAACAACGCAGCTTGTTTGCAAGTAGCATCACCACGTTCAAAACACTAAACTTCATGGCTCCTTACCTGGCTGGTGAGCTGTGCTGTGCTGGCGCCCAGGTGCGCCAGTTCCGCGCGCAGTGCATTCTGCACGTCGTCGGTCACGCGCTCGTTGTCGGGCCGCGCCTGCCGCGCCTGTAACCGCTCCTGCGCCTGCTGCAGCGGCGCCCTGCAAGCAGCCGTGCGCAAGCACAGCACATTGTTTCCGGTCTGCTTTGCAGCAGGAGCAGCGCTCTCCAGCAGCGCTGATTTCAAGCACGTGCCTAGCGCTTGCCGCCATCAATCTGCCTGTCCCCCTCCCCCTCTCCCTCCCTGTCAGCTCACCGCTTGGCATCTATCGCCTGAATCAGTTTACCCCTCTGAGCCAGCACCTTGGCCTGCTCCTCCCTGAGCTTTGCTAGCTGCCTCTCCAGCTCCCTCTTGAGCCCAGCTGTCGTGCTGAGCTTGGCCACCATTTGCTGGTTCAGGCTGCGCGCATAATCATGCTCCACCACCCGTGCGTCGTGCACATTGTGCTTGATGGCCTTGCGCAACCTGCAGATCAGCGTATGCACACAAGCCTCAGGCAAGCAAGCACTGAACTGCCTGCATTGCTGCTTGACGCTCAGCAACACATCCCGATCACCGCTACACCTGATCCGGTTCCCAGCCTGGCTGCAGGCAGAATTGCGCAGCCCTTCGTCCATGGTTTGCATTCGCTCTGCTGCCCCTCTTCCCCAGCCCCTGCCCCCTTCCCCAACCCAACCGGAAGACACCAGCACATAGGAATGTGCCTAGTTGTTACACCAACCATCGCACAGGTCGCCTGTTCGGTGCTGCTTCTTTTTGCCCCCCAACGCACTTGATTGACTCCGTAATCATCCTGCGTGCTTCCTTGATGTTCTCCTCTGTATGCTGCACCCACGTGTGCGGCATGCGCGTGCCCATGGTTGTCATCTTAAATCTGAAAGACAAAGGCTCCAAAGCGTTGACGCCCGCAGTGGGTGACAAAGCTGTTGTAGCCGGCATGCCCGGCTGTATTGACAGCGTGTGTGTGTCCACCTCCAGCGCTTCAAGCTGTTCGCAAGTCCAGGTGGGCAGCTATCAGTGCAGCTCGTGCAAACAAGCAGCTGAGCCATGTGCCACAGTGCCGTGGCTATCAAGATCTGATGCAAGGCTGCCAACGCATACCACCGCCAAAGCAGGCACAAATTGTATGAGCATCACCTCGCAGCTGTCTTGTCAATGTGCTGCAACCAGTTGCACGTGGCTCCCATTCACTCTCTCTGCACATCCCTTGCCGCAGTACTATCCTTCTTACTTTCCTCCTCGTTTCCTCCGTAACGAACCGCATCTCTCTTGGCCCTATCCCTGCAGCTGTTTCACCGTCCCCCGCCCGAGCTTATTGCGCTCACCTTGCCCCGCAGGTCTGACACCAGTTTCACTTTGCAGTGCTCCAGGTGCTGCACCTGTCGTTCTACAGCCGCTGAGTAGCGCCGCACCTTGTCCTCAAAGGTGGACACTAGGCCCTGCTGCTTGAGCAACAAGCCCTCAACCCCGTCCATCGTCTTCTCACGTGCAGGGCGCGTCTGCCGAACCTGTGGTGGGGCCAGCGGGCAGGCATGTTGAAGCATAAAACTGGCCCACAAGCTGTACAAGCCCGCAAGCTGTATCAGGCAATGCAGAGTTGTAATGAGCAGCAACTTTCTAGAGTGATTGCCATGCCTGATGCTGCTGTCGCAGCTACAGTTTCTGGCGATGCTGCTCGTGCTCACCTGCAGGCGCGTCTCGTTGAGCTGCGCCTTCTCCTGCACCCGCGCAAGGCGCTGCTCAAGCGAGGCCCTCAGCTGCGCGCACTGCTCAATCTCCGCCTGTGTATCCATAGTGGTGGCTTGCAGCGCATCCTGGACAATGCATGGGGTCATCGGGGCAGGCATGAATGGGGTTATGGAGGCGGGGGCGTGAAGGTGAAGGGAGCCGCACAACCCTATGGTGTTTCACTGTCACTCCCCATCAGGGCAATGACATGCGGCGTAACACCTGAACAAGCAGTGATTCAAGGTCAATGGCTTGGCAGCCCCGACATGGCCCACCTTGAGTATCTCTGTCTGGCGGATCTTGGAGCGAAGTGTGCTATCCACAGTGCTGATGTCAGCCAGAACCTGATCTGCAGTCACCGCCTGCGAGCAACAATCGGACCCAAACACCAGTACTTCAGAGAGCTGTACCAGAGTAGTATTCGTTCCTGCTGCTGCGCCGGAGGTAGGCTTCAGCTGACCATCGTGTACGTCTGCCTGTGCCTGCCTTTCCGCGCACCTGGACATGCTGGCTAGACTGCCGCAGCGACGACGCGTTGCGCTTTTCTGCTGCCCCCATGTCCACATGTCGACCGGTCTGTAGGCGAGTGCATTGGCAATGCCAATTTGGCATGGCAGGCGAGGGTGAGGGCACAGTTGCATGCAACAGGGCACAGTGCAACAGCCAGAGGTAGGAGCACGCTAGTACCGTGCTACTAGTTCCGTTGCATGTGCATGCCATCGCGCTCCCTTTGCCTCCATCCCTCTAAGGATGTCGTCGGAACGGATTTTCTACTAGCAATGCTGCTTGTGCCCGCCTCTGCAGCGCACCTCTGCGGCCCAATCTGCCGTGCTACGGTAGCGGTTGTTGGGCTTGTTTTGCTGGTGCTCACTGACAATGCGGAAATTGGCTATGTTAATGCCATTCGTGTAGTGGCCGAAGCCGGGAGCCATCTCTTGGTGTGTGCAAGCTTGTAACTTTGCAAGTTTTTGTAACGAAGCGGCACGCGTGACCAGGGGACGCACCGCGCGCCAGAAACTCCTCAGTGTGGGCTGGCGGGTGTGGGGGTGCATCTCCTGGGACCAGGACGCTGACGCATGCAAGTCAAGTGTTTTCGATCCCGAATGTGGCTGCCACCGTGATGCACGCAAGTACAGTCCATCCTGGCACTACTGGCGCACAGTCATGCAGCACAAGAGGCAGAGTTGCCAGCCTTCCTGTGGCAATCTGTTGGTTCAGGCAGCATGCGCCCAGCCGCAAGTTCTTGCAGCTTGTCAGGGCATCCAAAAATGGGCGGCCAAAGGCAAGTGATGCTGCTGCCGGCAAAGGCAAGAAGGCTGCGGCAGGCCCCAGCAACGGCACAGGCACCAATGGCGGTGACAACAGGAAAGACGCCAGCAGCACTGCAACCCGTACTGGAAACAGCGACAGCAACAGCAGCAGCAGCACCCCTGGCGGCAGCAGGATACGGCGAGCACGCATGCTGGTGCAGCGGGAAGAGCTGCAGGAGATGCAGCGGCAGCGCTTCCGAGAGCAGCTGCAACAGGTAGGTGCCCTTGCCTGGGGCCACACTGCATGCATCACCCATCGCTGTGGTTGTGAAGAAAATTGGGGATCGAGAGGCTGAGGCTGTGCTCTGCACAGCCAGTGTGTGGGAGGTTGTGCAAGCAAGCTGGAGCAGGACCAGGCGATGTCAATCACTAGCGCAACAGTTGCATGACGGTACACGCAGGAATGCACCAAAATGTAGCTCCTCACACTTCTGGTCACACAGTCCACACCCGGACCCACCCGGAACCCTTCTTTGTCGCACCAAGCTCGAGTCTCAATGCTTGACACTGCTCCCAGGGTGCCAACCAGAGCGAGGACGGTACGCTCATCGTCCAGCTGCGCAATTACGACCCGAGGACCATGGCGGTGGAGGCACAAGTGCAGCGCCTGGCCAGCCTGAACCGCAGCCTGCTGGACCGTGTTGGAGCGGTACAGTCGGTCCCGGAACTGCGTGACATTGTATTGCAGCATGCCGCCGACCTAAATTACATCGTGGTTGCAGAGGCGTGTGCACGACTGCCGTACCTGTTGCCTGAGGGCAGTGCGCTGTCGGCAGAGGTGGGCGGCGGCCAGGCAAGCGTCAACGACAGCCCCGAGGCTGGCATTGGCAGCAGCGCTGGTGCAAGGAGTGGGAGGGGCAGTGATGGGAGAGCGCAGGAAGGCGCCGAGGCCCCCCTTTTGCCAACGGCCACCCCAGAGCAGCAGTTGCCGGCGGCGTGTGCCGAGCTGGTTCCTGTGCTGGCTGACCTGGTGGTGCGAAACCAGGCAGCGCTGCAGCCCTTCCACCTGGTGCAGTGCGCGCTGGGCCTGGCACACGCCGGGCACCGAGACAGCGCCTTCTGGAGCCAGCTGCTGAAGACTTCTTCACGCCGCATGCTGTCGTTTAGGGCAGCAGGCATTGCAGCACTGAGGTGGGCGGTGGCTGGCAGCAGGGGCAGGGGGGGGGGAGGGACGGGAACGCAACCTTGGGGATGGATGTGGACAGACTTCTTGGTAGGCAGCCGGCACAGGGTGCATTGGGGGCATGAGTGTACAGCACAGGGCGCACCGTACTGGATGAGGTGGCAATGAGAACGTGGCAATGTGGATGTGGCGATTGCGGAGCATCAAGGTGTGCGCCTGCAGTGCTGAGGCGCCCCATTTGGCCCACCGACCGCCGACCTTTGCGGCAATTGGCATGGCATTTGAGGAGGTTGCTGTTTATGTCGGCTCTCTCGTGCGACCTTGCAAAGCAACATTTGACACGCCATGCTCCGCTGTCATGCCTGCACCCCTCAGCATGCCAACCTTCAAAGCACAAGCGTTCCCACATGATGACACCCTAGTCCCCCCTTGGTCTCCCTTCACACACCCCGCGTATGTGGTGCACTCCGCAGCGCTGCTGTGGCCACCGTGGGCCTTGTTCCCAGCCTCAATTGGCTGTGTCAGTGTGAGCGTCACCTGCTGCGTCACCTGCCAGGAGCCAGCGCCGAGGCCGTGGCTGCCCTGGCCTGGTCGTGGGGCTGCTTCAACCACACACCCAGCAAGCAGGTGGGGGCTGGCGCGCAGTGAAAATGTATGGTGAGGCTCATAGGTGTGGCTTGAACGCTCAACAGGAGGAACCAACTGAACCTTGGCTTTCAGAAGCAAGGGAAGCTGAGGACGTGTGGTGTAGGGACTCGTGTAGCGTTGTGGCGTTGCGTGGGACGTGTTAAGCACCTGCTGAAGCGCTGTCCTTTAAAATCAACCCTCACACTGTTGCTGCCATCTTCCTCTGCACTTGCTGCATGCACAGCTGATGCATGTGTACAAGATGCGTGTGAGGGAGCTGATAAAGAAGCACGACATTGGACCCGAGCAGCTGCTGCAGGTGCGAGCTTGCAACTGCGCGATGCCATTATCAAAGCACCTGCTCGCGGCTACCAGCAGCCTCATACATGAGCACCATGCGTTCAGGGCAAGGCAGGCGACAACAGCAGTGTTCCATGCAGCACGCAACCGGAAGTGCTCTCCTGCATTGGCATGTGCCTCTGCGCCAGGCTTTGGCGGCACCCCTGCCGCTCCTCCGCCTGCCTCATCCACCCCCCTGCTGCCCCTCAGGTGCTGTATGGCATGGCGCGCCTTGAGGACCATCACCCAGGCGACCGATGGCTGCTGGCATGGTGCAACGAGTTCGCCCCACACATGCAGTACGCTCACCCGTACGTACTGTCGGAGGTACTGCTTGCGCTGGTGTCGCTGCAGTACCAGCCGAGCCCCCGCTGGGTAGCGTCTGTACTGCGCCACCTGCTGCCAGGTCTGACTGGGAGCCTTCAGGTGCAGGTGGCTGGCGACGGGCAGGAGCCCGCTGTTGCAGTTGTTGCGAGTGTTGCGGGTGTTGCAGGTTCTGCTGCACGAGGGTTCCAGGGGCAAGGAACCATGGGCAGTGAGCGAATTGACAGGCCTGCAGGTCAGCAGTTGCTGCAGGCTGGTGCAACGGTTGCAGCGCTGTCAGCGTCAAGCACAGCCCTGCAGCAGCAGCAGCAGCAGCAGCAGCAGCAGCAGGCACAGGCGCAGGCAGAAGCACCTCAATTGCAGCCTGCAATAGCCGGCGGCTTGAGGTCATGGCAAGCGGCGGAGCAGGGTGAGAAGGGTGATGGTGACACATGGGATGATATGCAGGCCTCCCTGCTGGAAGGGGAAGAGGCAGATGACGACTGGGTGGACCAGCAGGAGGCTCTCTTGGAAGGGGAGGAGGGAGAGGAGGGGATGGAGCCATGGGACGAAGGTGAGGAGGGAGAGGACTGGGTGGGGG